>JAAAKQ030369135.1:12569-25693 GCA_010016005.3 Zanna intricata
TCTTAAAATGAGAAATATACGAGTATAATAATACTAAAAAATTGTATTCCTTGAAGGGTAACGCAGGCCTGGGTTTTTTAAAATTCGAAAGATTGTTTTAAATTTGATAATTGGTTTTTATGTATTTTTGGGCGCTGAATCCAAATATGAACTCAAATTTTTCTCCATCACGTAAGGATTTTTCACAAAAAAAAAAATATAAATACTATACTAAATATTTTCTAAAAATATAAATACCAATTTTTTAATAAATTTAGAATTTCTTTATAAGTAATAAGAAATACAAAATTAGTTTAAAATGTCATTAAAACTATGAAAACACACAGTAAAATACTATTTATGTCCTTGCAAGCTATTACTGTCAGTAATACTATTTATCTAATAAATAGAATAAAATCTTTTCCATTATGTTTTGATGCTCATTTTGGTGCTTTTTCTTCCGTGGTGTCACAGGCTACCCCTTTTTTCCATCCACAGTAGTCAGCTATCATGCTCATGTTCCATCTTCCTTGATATCACCTCTCCATCTCTTTCACGTTGGAAGTTTTCTTCCTTTTTTTTTACTTGTAGTAGGAGGAAAAAGCTGTACCAGCCACCATCTGCCCGCACAGATGGTAGTGTCGCGCTCTCACCGACTAAAAACCACCCCTACCGTTCTCCTCCTCCCCGAGACTGGAACCACAATTATTCAGCCTCGGGGAGGTGCTTCTGGGTTCTGAGGATACGGAGTCCCCGTGCATCATTCTGAGAATACAGAGTCCACGTGCACGGGGGAGTCCCCGTGACTCAGCAGAGTGCTATCAGTCACCCCTTCCCCCTCCGTTCTGTTTCTTCACCACACTCTGTGGTCTTTGTGCCTATTCTTCTTCTTCATCTTCTACATCTTTAGCTCACTCACTCACTCATTCACCATTCACCCGTCACAATCATTCATCTCAACTCCACATCACTCTTTTTTTTTTGGTGTCTGTGTGTATATGAGTGCACGTGTTCATGTTTACTGGAATTTTTCCTCCTCCTTCTCACTTACTACACCAAAATTTTCAGGAAAGTAGTTGAAGTGCAGATCTAGGAAATGTACCTTATGCTCATTTTACAGCCTAAATTTTTAAATTTTTCTAACATATTTCGTATAATTTTATAATCTTACCTTTCCTGTGGTTGTGGTTGCCAAGAAACTTTTTAAATGTACCGTTAAAAGTAGAAGCTAGTTTACCAAGCAAATTTTGTTATTTTTATACTTTCTTCATTTTAGATTCAAATAGCTCATCTTTCATAAGCTTCCTTATATTCAGCCCAACAAAAACATTTTTCTTTTTATTTGTTTCTGAAAAACCTGGACACTGAATGTAAAGGTCACTCTCCATCTTTTTATAATGTCATCACAAATTGCTTCATTAACCCTAGTTTAATATGTAATGGAGGAAGCAAACATTTGCATGGCTCTACTAAACTTTCTCTTTGAATGTTATTCATCCCTGCTTTTAAGGTGTGTCTTGGTGACCATTCCTTTTTATCAAGTGCTATTTTCTATCATGATTAATCCCACTCCCACTCAGAGAAAAAACATGATATTTTGTATAAATAATTGCTTTATTGAACAGAATATCCCACTGATAAAGAAGCATACTTCCTTCCAGAAGCTTACTTATTTCCATTGTGCAGAAGAACTGCCTTTAGACTCCTTTTCAACAAATTAATGAACAGCCTCCATTCTGAAAATTCATAATTATTTAGTTCAGGTACATTATTATTATAATAAACTATTGCATCATCTTCAGACAAATATTGAATGTAATCTTTTTCTCTATTCCTAAACAATAAAAAGTAGTACTAGGAGCCAAAACAATTTACCTTAAAACTTGAGCCTAAAAGTTCAATAAATTGCTTAGGAAGGTTTAAGTCCCTCACCCAGTTATTTAAATCAGATTGCTCAGTGTTTTAGTTCATCACTTCCAGAAACATAAATCATTTTAATCTATAAATATATTATTATTGGCCTGTAAAACTATTTCTTCATCACATCATCTAATTTATCTAGTGGTGAAGGAACAGGTATTTCCGATCCAAATGGTACTGGACATATCGCTAATCGATGATTCGGGTAAAAAATTATCTGTTTTTTCCAATAGAATCCCTGGATTATCCTTGAATAAAAGTAACAATCATGCTACGATTGGTTGGTTCTCTCCAAACCATAGACACTGCAAAGTGGAAAGACTGTTTTTTCTTTGTGACTACTGGCACAAAAAAAACATTGTGCCAGTAGTCACAAAGAAAACATTAAACAAACCTTTTAATTAGCCTAAGATTTGTCTTTAATTAATTTAATTAATTAATTCATTCATTTAATTAATTTCGCAATAAAATATTGCAAAATATACTTTTTCACAAATTCTGTTGTGATATTTGTTGCTTGTAGACAGTGAAATTTCCAGAAATATAGCAAAAAGAGTCAGGCACATTGACAAAGCCTCATGTTGCAATTGGAATTTAATTTAATAATATATTGAAAAATGTACGTACATAAAAAGAAATTATAAGTTAAATAAATGAAGTTCCACAAATTAACTGCATGAATGCAAACCACAGTTGTAAAATAGGTACTGAACTTGATTTTTTGTCTAGAATAGCAGATGGTGGTGGTAGGAGGCAGACACGCAGTAACAGAAAAATTATCAGCTGAATGTTCAGGAAAATGGTCAGAGTAACACAAAAGTGGTGTATATACAGTTATATTATGTGGTTATGTTATGTGGTTGTATGTTCAGTTTTAACCTGTGTATGATAAGTCCACTACACTTTTATTCAGTATATTATTAACTTGCATTTTCATACATAAAAAAATTATTGCTGTTTATTTAAAGTACAGTTTTGCAAAATGATTCTTTACAATAGGCTAACATCTGTAGAGAAAACAAAAAACTACAAATTGTAAAAATACCTTATGTTATGAAATTTTTAAATATTTTTCCCATCTTCAGCGCCAAAAATTCTATTAAAATCAATAGGTAGATTCCAGACAGTTTTAGTGACAAAGACCTGTGTTATTGAACTATCAAATTTAAAAAAAAATATTATACTTAGAACTAGTTGAGTCCAGATTGAGATACAGTACTGAATGTTGGGGAATAGCTTATTAAATTTGTCCAGTTATCACTGATCAAAATCATATAATTAAGAACATTTTTAAAAAGCCTGCTATAGTTCATTCGTTTCCACTTTTTGTAAAACAAAATTTCTTTTAATTTGACATTTATATTTTTGTAAACTACTATTTATTTTTTTTCTTCAGGAGTGAAGAAATAAAAACTGTTTGTTAATTAATACTACCTAGACAAAAAAAGGTGTGTTTTCATAGATATAATTTCTATTGTACCTAACATTTTTAATTACTTTCAAAAAAAAAAAAAAAATGTGAAGGGGAGTAATAACTTAATTTTGTTAAAAAAAATTATGATTGGTTATTTCAGTATAAAGAAATATGGAGGTTTGTTTCCGATATTCTTTGATTTAGCTTTTGAGATATATTACTAATTATCTTGCCTATTTTACTGCTGGTTTTATTTTTCAAAACATTAAGAGTAGGTTTTGTATTAAATTAGATTTTAAGTTAATTTTTTTTTTCTTTTAATACCTCTTTTGTTATTTTTGAAATTGTAACAGGTCTGATTATATTTTTCTCTTGTATGATATATCAATGTTATAATAGCTACAGTACAAAAGCGCTTTGTTATGGTGTTTTCATTCAGACAGGGAATTATCAGTCAAACATAATACATACTGACTATCCTTGAAGCATTACTACAAATGTTTTAGTAGATAATAAATGGTAATTACTTAGTTTTGTAATATAATTATCGTTTTTAGCCACAACCAGTTACTTAATACTCACATTAGTTTTAAAGTTTTTTTCACATACTTCAAAATACAGGTTCTCCCCATGGATACTTGTATGTTCTAAGATACAGATATAGATATAATAGATATATGTATTGAATTATTTATTTCATTATGGTGAACATACTTTTTTACATTACACTAAAATATTTATGCGGAAAATAAATTTACTATTTTTATTTAACTGAGTTATATGGGCATCAACATATAAGGTCAGTACCCTCATCGTGTACTATGAAAAATAAAATAAAATCACCAGTACGATTGTCAGATGTACTGGTGTATTGGACAATTACATTTTAATAAAACTCAAAGTAAATGCAAACATGAAATGTTAAATAAAACACGCACACTATCAAATGCAGTATGTCAAGGACACATGTAAATGTGTATTTTTTTATACATAAAATAGTTAAAACATAAAAAACAAATCACACATTAAAATAAAAGATACAAAAATGTCCTGACAATACGATTTTGAGACTCTTGTGTCCTTCATACAGGGAATTCTCAGACAAACATAGTACATACTTGAAGTGCATACATAACACAGTACATACATAAGTACATACATATACATATACGTACATAAGTACAGTACATACATAAGTATCCTTGAAGTCTTACTACAAATGTGTTAGTGAACCGTTGGGTTTTAAGCAAGCAGCAATTTTTCTTTCTTCGCTATTTTCTAAATCAGCCCCAGTATTGTTTCTTAATCCGTACCTCTTTCTGAGGTTTTAATATATTGTACACTCTTCAAGTAGATGCTTATCAGTAAATAATGTGTTACATACGCTGCATATTTATCTTTCTTCTCCGGTTAACAAATATGGATATGTTATTCACCTGTGACCGATTCTGAGTCTGGTCAAACCTTTTGTTCTCAACAAATCAGTTTCACGTAGCTCTTCCATTTAAATGATGAATTTTAATTGCATTAGTTTTGTGTTCAGCTTCTATACTCATTATGCCACAAAATTCTGATAGTCATTAAATAATCTTTAAAGTCTGCCACAGGAACAGGAAACATGTCTATATAGATAAATTGTTGCCATTCTGGCATTCCAAGAATGAGCTTCTCCATGCATGTATACTGAGCATTCAACACCAAGTTCAGTTTTAGAACCATCATTAAAAATTTTCTTATATCTCTCATAGTTACTGATTTGAAAGATCTATTCTTGCTCTTATAGGTTGCAAAAGCCAAGAAAGTATTAGAAATTGTTAATGTATCTGGCAAAGCAGTTTTGTGCTTTGTTGCTAACTGATGATACCGTATTCCGGCTGGTCAAGAGCGGGTAGCACGGTGTTCAAATAAAGCAGCCAAAGAAATATTATTAGAGGTTTTATAGTTTATATGTTCCGGAAAACCTCATATATTTGGTGCAAATCGTATTAGTAAAATATCTCTTCTCTAATGTAATGGCATTTTGTCGGCTTCAGACATAAACTAGTCATTCGGTTTGTACGAAAAGCGCTTGTGGCATAACCGATTCCGTTATATATTAACGTCTTACATTCTTGGATATGAGTTTCTAGCCGATGAATACGCAATAAACCCGTAATCTAGCTTCGATTGAACCAATGCTTTAAATAACCGCAGTAGTATCGCTTTTTCTCAGCCCCAATTAATGTTCGAAAAATATTTAATAATGATGCTCTTTTGTATCTATCACTTAAATCGTGTAGTGTAGTCCCTAAGTAAGGGATTTATCATATAATAAATCTAAAAAGGGAAGATTACTTTTGTACTGAATAGAATGATTATCGATAGGCAAAACGGGATAACAAAGATGAGGTTCCTAATCCTACGGAAATGTACACCACTTTTTTTGGTGAAAATTTGAATCCATTTTTCTCTGCAACTTCATATATCGTTCGTTATAATTTATATTTCACCATAATTGTATTGTTACTGGCACATAAAATTATCAGATCGTCAACGTAACCTCTTTTGCTGATTTCTCCTGAAATGGTTAATATTTATTTATTAATGGTAATCGTAAACAACACCCCGCTCAACAGCGAGGCTTGAGGTACGCCATTTACCATTATTTTTACTGACAAGTACTCATTATAAATCCGTTCATGAAAAGTGCAATCGTTCAGGTAGTTACCAAGTAATACCGGTAGATTGCTGCAAACGCCCCATTCATGTAGCTGAATCATTATTCCATGATGCCAAGTCATATCAAAAGCCTTCTGCAGATCAAAAAAATGCCAAAACAGTGTTTCCTAGTAATAAAACTGATTTATATAGTACTTTATAAAATATTAATTTGGTTATTATTTAAATGATACGGTCGAAATCCTGTTTGATGGGAGAATAAAAATCCTACTCTCTCTAAAATCCGAACGAGTCTATTGTTTATCATTTTTTTCGAAGATTTGTCCAATAGCATACATCAAGGAAATAGGAAGGTAACTATCGGGATCGGTCAGATCTTTTTATTTTTCTTCATTAAAACTATATATCTTTTGTTTAATTACCGCGAGTATATTCTATCCCCCCTATATCTAATAATATAATTCTAGCAATCTAAGTCTTGCAAGAATGCCGTTCTACTGACTCCTTCGAATTGATAGTGTAATAATTCATCAATTTTTTTTTTGGCAAATCCACTAGTTCATCATCAGACTGAAGGCAAGTTATGAGAGTAAGATGTGTATATCCGCAGATCATTTTCATCTTCATTTTCTTACAAACTTCAGACGCGCTCATATTTCTGCTACTGGATAACAAATATTATTGCCAGGGCTGTTTATTTTTGAATCTGTCATAATTGTTTTGGCATAAGCTATGTGTTTTTTAAAGGCAACTAGAGGTTTGGAAACTAAATGTTTCTTGAAAGCATTGTATGCTTCTTTTTTTTAATCATTTATTTATTTCATCATTTCATCAAGGAACGAGTAGCTTGAGTTTCTCGGATTTTATGGAAATATATCTTGATACCGAGTCAAATATTGTATTGGTTGTAGCGTGTACATCAATTTTGATAAACCCAGTCGTCTCAGACAGTTTCATATCAGCATATTGACCCCGGAAAGAAGATACCTGCCATGTGACGGATCTGGTCTTCACGCTACCCCCTCAGTACCTAGTCTTTAGGGACTTTACCGGAGATCATCTTCAAAAAACTCAAGACATATTCCAATCTGGCTATTGATGCGAATGCTATAAGCTACATTTCCATCGGCATGGTACATCGATGGGAATTCAAGCAATGGACGGGAATTCAAGCAACAATGATCTTAATAGGTCCTAAACAATACTAGCCGAGTAAGCTGACCTACAACTCTTAAGTTGGCGAGGGTGAGTCCAACTCAAACCTAAGCACAAATCACAGAAAAACTAGACCAAAGATAATCAATAAAATAAACTTGAAATAAACCAAAAATACACTTAAAACTAAAATAAAACAAATCTAACGAAACATTAAAGAAAACATACAAATTCTAAACGTAACGTAAACAACGGTATTAAAAAACCACAATTTACTAAAATGAAAAACAAACCCAACGAACAAATTATTTATAACAAAAGGAAAAAAAATCTCAAAAGAAAAACCCCTAAAATACTTAAAAACTAGTAACCCCCATCCATAAACAAACAAATAATACAGATAACCTAGGCTATCTGAGCAACCAAACTAAATAAACTAAAAACAGTACAAAATAACTCAAAATCACAAATAACGAAACCCCTAATGAATGAAAAAACCAAACTGAACCATAATTAACCGAATATATAAAAAATAAAATTTTACATATCGGAGTGTACAAGACACAACCGTACTCGGCAGAATTACGTGCTGGACTATTTCGCATTAGCAGGCAAACTTGTCCAATCTGCCTTATCAGTCATCGATTCTTTTGAGGAGGGATGAATTTTCACTGAAACATCAGTTGAGATTTGCACCTATAAGTTATTTCCGTATAGACTTTCTTAAACCTTGTTTTATAATGTGTAATACAGTGCTATTGATGCACTTCTAAATGCACTTATTTATATAGGACATCAATCCATTTCTGAAATCTAAATAAATTCTTGAGCCATCGTTTAATATAACAGTCAGAATTTTAAAAGCACATTCCTAATTCTTTTTCTGAGAGATAAAATTGATCCGATTCACAAATAAGATTGTGTGCATTAAAATCCCTCCATTAACAGTAATGTTGAACATGAACGTTCGGGTTATTAGATCAGGCAAAATGTGATTCTTTGGTAAAATGATGGGGGGGTTCCTGGTGAGAATGGAGGCTGAAATTCTGTAAACGACCTTTAACTCTTAGTTTATCGTCATCATCGAGATATGGATTTAATGGGTTTAGTTGACTATTGTTTTGAATTGGTTTCAAGGATTTGAAACCAATCAATAATTCACTAATTTCCTTGGAGAAGGTATTATGTAGTAGTAATTTCTGTATCTTAGTTTTTGCCTTATTAAATTCTTGTGCAGAGAGTGGACCTTTGAGATGACAGTTATTGATAAAATGTGAACAATATGCAATTACTCTAGTTGCTTTCATCTGCTGGTACTTTAATCCAAGCAAGTACGGTTGTAGAATCCATGTATAAATATATAGAACTGATTGAAGTAATAATGAAGTTGTGGCAATTTTCATTAATTCGGATAAAAGCAATGTACCAGATAATTCTAACCTCGGTAATGATACCTATTTTAACGGAGCTACTGTTGACTTTGATATAATTAAGTTTACCGTGATCTTGTTTGATGAATCAGTGGATTCAGATAAATACATGCACCGTATGTAGATTCAGATGCATTCAAAAAATCATGTATTTCAACTTGACGAATTAGTTCTGTCTTGTTTGTGAGGCATCTGGAAATTTCCAGAGTGGCCAGTGACTGAATGGATTCTTAGAATGAATTCCATTTATTTAGCAAGTCGTTTGGAATCTCATCATCCTAACCAACCTTGAAAGACCATAGATTTTGCATAATAAGTTTTGCAATGATAACGACAGGCTTGAGTAATCCCAAAGGATCAAATATTCATCCAATCGCACCTAAGATTGTTCGTTTGGCCATCTTCCTTGTGGAATAAGAACTGAAATGCATCCTTCACAGAATTCCAGTTTCAAAGTTTCAGTCTCAAATTCTGAGGTGAAATCCTCCTTGACTAGGAAGAACAAAATTCTCTGTGAAGTCGTTTTGCTTCTTACAGTGAAGATGCCCCTGTCATAAGATTATGCACGTAAAAGTCCTATCATTATAAGATCATCAAGTCTATTATTATAAGAGACGCCTAAGAGAGAAATGTTTCCTTTTCATCTAGAGCCAGTTGCTTTAAAGTTCTTGTTGCTAAGTACTATGCACTTGAAGTCCATATGTAACGTTTTGTAATTTTTATTTCTTTATTGAAGTTTTCATGTTATACAATTAACTGAAGATTTGTTTGAGAAACATGGATTTCAATTTGCCTATACATCTTTTCTATGTCAGCTGTCGTAGTATATACATAAGTTCTGAGTCTGATGATAATCCAGATTAAATCTGACTGTACCATAGGTCCAACAATATATAAGCTGTTTAGTGAAATCCCAGATCTTGTCTTACTGGAAGCATAAAAAACAACTTTTACTTTCGTTGTGGATGAATCTTCCAGTATAACATAATGGTATGATTTATTTTGCAACTTTATCTCATATTTCTGCCATGTGACCTAGATTTTTGTATTCTCTCATGAAGTTTATGTTTTGAGATTTCAATTCAGTGTTGAATTCACACGTTTCTCAATCAAAAGAAGCATTCGCACTGCAGTAGTTATTGATTCACTAAATTGATTTGCATCACATTTCAAAGGAATCTTCACACAGTATCTTCTATCCATAGATATTATCGTATTATTTTTATACAACTCTTCACAAAATTTGTCATTTCCTTTAAATTGTTTTTCAGTACAGCTGCAGTCTTCTAATTCCCAAAATTTTTTAATGTTTTCATTGATATAATCTAAAGTGGATAGATTGCATACAGAGATAAAACTGTTATACCGTAATAGATCAATATTTTATTGGAAATTACCCAGCCAAATAGGATATTTTGAAATATTGGATTTGATTCAATTGGTTTAATCTTTCCTTCACATAGGAACATCATAAAATAATTCTGCACCAAGAAACATATCAATGTCACTTGATTTATGGAAATCTGGACTGACCAGTAGCAAATTCTGTGATAATTTCAAACTTGATTTTTTTATTTGAACTGTGGGCAATTTTTGAGTGATGGTTGCTACACACTCGATATTCGCTGAGAATCCGTCCACTCTTGATTTAATAACACATTCCACAGAATGAGTTGTAATGGTTCTGTGGACCTTGCCTTTAACATTAACTTGTAACATGTTTTTCTTTGATGGTAATCTTAAAAACTTAAAAGGTTTTTTAACGATAAAATGTGACAGCGAACCGCTGTAACTGCAACACGCACAACAATGAGAATTACTACATATATATATCTAACACTAGAAAAATGGCTGTTGACAGAATGACAACAGGGTTGGATTGTTTCGAACTAACATTTGACGTGGAAACTATTATTTATTGTGGAATTACCACTGGGGACAATTCATGCGGCTGGCAGAAATCTTATTTTGTGTAACACTAGAATTAAGTCTGATATAATGTAGCAAACTACCACGTTTTTTGCCACAATTTTTGTATGGCCGTGCTTGACAACTCACAGTTTTATGCTGACTGTTTAGACAGTTGAAGCACAGATCACGTTTTTTATCCTCAAGTTCACGGTCAGGAATTGATAACGTTTTGAAAGCTTCACAAATATAAGTTAGTGTTGCGGTTTTTTCCATAAAGAAAATTTTTTTGAAGACACATGACAATTATCGGATAATGTATTATTTTTTTAAAAATATTTAAATTTTGGTAGTTGCACTTTATTTGGTAATTCATACCAAATAAATATTCACATATTTGGTTCATATGTGGTTTATGAGACTTGCTAGTTTCAACTGATTCCATAACATTGTGTTTATATGGCAGAAATGTTTCTAATTCGGACATTGTTGGCAGCGTATTTATTTCTAAGGAACTTTCTCATTCGTATAAGGTAACCGAATCTAATTTGGTAGTATTAAGAGTGGATCCCATTGCTGAGTTGATAATCTTAATCCTGCTAGAGCACGTAAGCGTTTTAATGCACTGTCTAAAAGCTTTCATAATGAAAAATAATTTTATCTACCATTTTTAGAGAGGTTGAATAGCGCACTTGTTTATTAATTAAAAACCTTTTATTGCCATACCTGGCCTTTAAAAGTTTTCAAGCAAACTCATAAATTTCGTTTGAACTTTCTAAAGATGATAAAATTTCAGCGGTTTCACACTTTAAAGAACATCGGAGGTAATGAAATTTATGAATTTCGGACATTTCTTTAGAATGAATGAATGACACCCGTTCATCGTAATTTTCGCTGAACATGGGAAGTATTTTGTCTTGAAGTTTAACTAACACGGATTGAGGTTTTGTTGATTTGATTTCACTGCTAAGTGGGGTGTCATATGATTTAAGCAAGTCTTATACTGCAGACGTTAATGAGAAAAATTTGGACCCTTTCTTCAATCTGACTGTTGGAGTCATCCTGTAATTCTATTTGTAGTTGAATTTTATCAAATTCAGATCAATAATCTTCAAGCTTAGCTAGTATAACCTTTAATTCTATAATTTAATACAGTAGTGAAATACGTTTTGAACCTTGTTAACTTGGCTTTAACTAAGCCACGTTTTTTAATTAATTGCTTAATTTCAGTCATTCTTACAAATGAAACAAAAAAATTAATATTATCCAAATTATTTATATAGTAGGCTACTGTATTTTTATTAGGTATGAAATAATTTATCGAGACTTGTGATAAGGAATTGGATTGAATAATATCATGATTATATAGGCTTACTAAACAAGAATAAATAGTATGATTAAATACTTAAAGAACGAAATGAAATTTTTGGTAGGATAAAGTGTATAATAAAGGAAATTTAGAATGAAGATTATGATTCACTATATAGTATAGGATCCGGCAGCTGGTCTCTGCAGGTAGTTTTTTTATAATGAAACTTGATTTTAATGATAAATTAATACATTACTGCCAAAAAATTAGCCACAAAATTTAACTAATTTAATTAAATATATTGTAATTAGTTTATTTTAACGAATTGCAACTATATTTTATAAGGTGAATTTAATGTCATTTGAAAGAAAAAGATGTGAATAATGTAAAAAAAAAGTATTGTTGCAGCTCTCAGTCAGCCGCAACCTCCAAGTTTCTAGGTGTAAACAGGTATAATATTGTTATTTAGTATTTACGTTCATTTTCTTTTTTTAAAAAAAAAACTATATACTAAGTTGAGGTTTAATTTTTTTTCTGTATACGTTACACATGGTTACCTGTAAAAAAAAATGATCGCAAGTAGTGGCTGCCATTATTTGAAGTAATTACAAAAATTGATTGTAGACGTCTTTATTCGAAAAAAAAAATAAACATACTACACGTATAACAGTCGCGCTGCGTTCTTGGATGTAACATAAAGTAGCGCGAGCATTCCTTCTCTCTCATTCACACTCATCCAGACTGAAAGTTAAAATAATGGCAACCATTACTTGCGGTCATTTTTTTACAGGCAACCATGTGTTATGGTGTACAGAAAAAAATAAACTTCAATATAGTATATAATGTCTTTGGAAAACACGATGAACGTAAATAATTAACAATAACATACCTGTTACACCTAGAAACTTGAAGGTTGCGGCTGACTGAGAGCTGGGAATCATTTTTTTTTACATTCTTCACATCATTTTCTTTCAAATGATGTTTAATTTTACTTTTAAAAAATATAGTTGCAATTCGTTAAAATAAATTAAATACAATATATTTAATTAAAGGTAATTGCGGCTCATTTTTGCTAGGCAACCCGGCAATAATTTATTAAATTATCATTAATCATTCATTTAAATCGAGTTTCATTAAAAAAACAAATACCTGCAGAAATCATAGACCAATCTTAGCCTAATAATTATATCCCCAGATCTTAGATTAATAGTAATATTTAACAACAGATTATAAAATAACATGCTTTAATTTTTTGTTTTGTTTTTTTGTTTAAGCTCCGGAACCACCGTTAAGGTATATCTTCAGAGGATGAGATGAATGAGTGTTAGCGTGTGTGAAAAATGCCATGCCT
>JAAAKQ030369245.1:0-18112 GCA_010016005.3 Zanna intricata
AAATTTTCTTTCTACTTTCTAACTTATTAATATTTCTCCATATTACATTATAGATTAAATTTACTTGAACATATACATATAATACATATATACACCTTATTGTTATTTTACGATTTGTTATTAAGTTATTAATACTATTTTTAATGTTGTTTTGTGTTGGAATTTTGTGATATGAAATCGAGAGTTTCCCAAGGAACAATACTTCTTCCATTGTTGTTTGTAATAATGTCAATATTGTGTTTAGTGCCGTGCTGCCTGAGACGATCTTTTTTTATGCTTATGACACTACAGTAATTTCAATAGCTGATAACTTGGTCTGATACTGTGAACAAAATGATGACTAGATGACAAAATGAGACTGCTGGGTAGCTGGCGCTCAAGTAGCTATCGTTGAATATTGATAAGACGGTATACATGGCATTTGGAAGATATATTATTAGTGTCCTTAACAACACTTTAGTGTAAATTAACGGTCAAGTGCTGAAAATAGTAAAAAGTTGTAAATACTTAGGAGTGATTTTTTACTATGATCTTAGATTGAAAGAGCTCATTGCATACATAATTGGAAAAACCAAATACTTATTGTTTATGTGATACAAATTTGCCAATATTGTGTCATTATTGTTGATTGATTATGATTTATTTTATAATATTTTATAACATTTTGGTTAGTTACTTGTGTTAGTACTTTTATAAATAAATACCACCTCCTACAAAGACTGCAGAATAGAATATGAAAATTAATATTAAAAAAAATTTTGATTAGATGATTATCAGATGAATTTTGTAGAGCTACTTAGTTTAGACGCTTTAGAAAATCATTACATTGATCTCAAAAGCATGTACAGAAGTTCTAATAGCATAAATAGAAACAAGAATACATTGATCCCTAAAACTATTATATCTGTTTGTGGAAAAAATATTTTTATTGTGGCAATTAGGCTGTTTAGTATAATTATGACAATTGTCTGTTTCTTTAGGATGTTGTCAGCCAAACAATATGAAAATACTGTCTAATAAAAGAATTGCTATGAAACAAAAACTGAAAACATGGTTTAAGTTGAATGTTCAATAAAAATGATTCCTGTGTAACAAAACTTTGAAATATACACACCAGTGTTATTGAAGAAAGATTTATTATTTATATTTTTAAATTTTATGATTATTTTTGTTTATAAGTTTTCTTAATACAATTATCATACACAGATTGCTTGTTAAACTCGGAGGATAACATGTAAATGTATTTGGTTGAATAAATAAATAAATGAGTATTACATATTTATAAAAAAGAAGTAATCAAGTTTAAATAGCATCTTTTAACCCTATCACGCATCATTACATTTATTACCTACGACAATTATGAGGATAAACAAAATTAACACATTTAACAGTAGAATTAAAAGTAATAAAAATTGTAGTATATTTTAAGTTAATTTTAAAAATAAATAAATTTTTTATAATGAAAGGCTTAAGACTGAACTAAGAGACTAAAAACAATGTGGAGCGAACGTTTAATTCCGTAGATAATGTCTCTGAGCCGAATTACTGGCATTATCTGAGCAACTCCCCTTGTTTTCCCCTAACAAATAGCTTCCCTCTTCGTCTATCCCTAACTACATACCCCCCTCGTACCACCACTCTCATTTTATTCCTTCAATGATCCTATCCTATCTCATTCTAGTATTCGCATCTTCTTTTCCTTTATTCTATTTTACGTTTTCTTTTGCAATTCCTTCTGTCTTTTTACCCCGTCCCTTGATCTTACTATAAGCAAGATCTTTAATAAAAATGTTTTTTTTTTGCCGCGCCTATTTCACACAAACTAAATCTTGATAAATACAAAGTTCTTTATTATTTTTATTTTAAGTAGAATTTTTTTTTTTTAATTCATGAATTATATTATTTTATTCTGGATTTCAAAAAGAAAATAAATAAATATTTTGTTAAATAGTCTTATAGAAGAAATTGAACGTAAAAATTTATAATTTCAGGAAACAGTACAAAAATAGAAAACATTTTTTTATTTCAAATTTTATGGAGACTGCTGAAGCCAAACAATTATAAAAAAAATAATTACTGTAAATTTCCGATCTCCATGGAAGAGTGATAGCATTTCGGCCTTTCATCCAGAGCTCCCGGGTTCGAATCCCGGTCAGGCATGTAATTTTTCATTCGTACAAAATCTCAATATCATATTTCCATACACAAGATTTGAAGCTTATATGGTGAATTAATCATCAGAATAAAATTAATGTTTGTAATAATTGTTGATAATATGTGTATTGTTAAAATTACTATCAAAGGTACGCAGCTTCTTCTGAAAATAAAAAATTCCAATAATAAAGAGCTGTTATAAGTTTTTTATATGACATTCTCATCTTCAAGAAAATAAAATTGTTATAAAATTATAATTCTACAGTCATTTCAAGAGAATACCCACGAACAGTCAAAAAGCAAAAAGAATCAGGGAATTCAAAGAAAATAGAAAGATACAAACTGGTACAAGGAAGTAGAGGAGACATGAAAGAACACAACATTCAACCGGAAGTTTTTAACAACAGACAGGAGTACAAAGGAATAGTCTAAAGTAATCAAGAGGTTTCAAGATTGCAGAAAGAAAAAAAACAGAACCGAACACCTGGTCAGGAGAATAAAAAAAGCACGTTCTAAGAGGATGAGGAATTACTGTGTAAAGAAAAAAATGATGAAGAAAGATAAATAAACAGATACTTAGTGTGGTACATAGCAGGCCGTTACGAAAAAGAAACAGAAAATTAATTATATAAGAGAAAGACTCTGGCATTATCTGAGATTAAAAATGGAGAAAATTACTTATCTAATATCCGTGTACTCTTAAAAAACTTACAGTAAAATTAGAAAAATCATTTTTGAACTAATTGTGTCGTTTGTTGACAGTAAAATGATAAAAATGTAATTTTAATCCATGAAGGAAGTTACATATCATAAAGCGTACCATCAAATAATTATCCCTACCGTATAAAGTTTTCCAAATCAAATCAGATTTTTGCCTTACAATGAAAACCCACGTAGATTTATAAGTAGACCTTTAAGTGTACAACCAGATACAAATATGAAATTCATTTAGAAGAATCGATTACAGGTATTAATGGGATTTCGAAATGGTAGCTGTAATAATGAAATTAAAAAAAATGTATTAATTATTTCTAGATTATTATAATTTACAGTATTTCTTTCTAAATAATTTTTCAACCCGTAAAATTATATAACTATAACCAATTACCAAATAACCAAATACTTCGTACCTGAAAATAACTTCCACCATTTCAATACCTTATTTATGAAATCACGAAAAGTTTTAAATGTTTCTTTATTATTGAACATTGTTTCCAGTTACGTAGGATTTTCTACAAATATATTAAAAGGCAATCTTTACTTTTATGATAATTTACCATAATTACCATAAATAAATAAATATATTAAAAATATTGAGGCAAGACACCTAGTGATCGTCACTAACCTTCATAACTACTACAAATTTCTCTTCCCTAACCAATGGTTGAATTTTCCTGTCAACACATTTGCTAAAAAGTGATTCAATTTTAACCATCTGTTATTAATTCAAATTAGTATATTTTTGTTTGAAAGATTTTAATGTTCCTCTTTCCTTTACTGCCATACTTTTATAAATAATTACTATAATTTCTATTGTAATAATTTATATAGAATTAAAATTATATTTTAGAATTTTTATCATTCAAATTTAATACCAAACTGTTTTCAAAAGCTACCCCTTCTAAGAAGAGCAGGCTTGATTTTAAGATAAAGATTCAGTATGATAGTTTATTTGATGTTATATAAAATCTAAAATTGTTAGAAAATATATGTAACTAGATTTAAAATGCAATGTATTACAATTAGCTATGAATTTCGAAGTTTAGGTTTTTAAATAATTGTTCAATTAAAAGAAAAAATATGATTATTCAACTATAAATTATTTAATATATTTACCTAACCAGTTCGTCTGATCTTAACACAGCATTGTCATACCTAAATAGACACTGTAGAAAGGAAATCTCTAAAGTAAAGGCCGCTGGGAAATTTTTCTCCTTGTGGTTGGTGAACCTGTCTTTCATGCTACGCTAGTAATATACACACTGAATTGTTGTCCGTAAGTTGAGTTCTAGTATGTTTGATTATTTGTGAGATATTACGTTATAAAATGAGTAGGAAAATCGTTGCCCCCCGACTGTGGAATACGTGGAGTAATACGTTTATTAAATCATCAAAACGTTAAGTCTGCTGAAATTCATAGGCAATTGGTTGCTGTGTACGATGATAATGAAATGAATGAAAGAAATGTTCGAAAATGGTGTGAAAAGTTTAGAAATAACAAAATTAATGTGCATGATGAAAAACATTCAGGAGGCTCTCGATGATCAGGAGGACTTGTTGAAACGCGTCGATGATGAAATCAGAAAAGATCGTCGCTCAACGATTTCTATCCTCACCCTTCTTTTTCCTGATGTTTCAAGAGTTGTTATGGGTCGCATTGTTCATGACCATTTAGGCTTCAAAAAGGTTTGGGCACTTTTGGGTGCTGCACGCCTTAAAGGAACGTCACAAAAAATCCGAATAGGATCTACTTTGAAATTTTTTATGCGCTACACAGAAAAAGGTGGAATTCCTTACTTTAATAGTTACCGGCGATAAAACATGGATTTCGTATTAATGGCGTCATACTCAATCACCAACCAAACCAAAATAAGGTCAAACCACAGCCATTTGAACTGATGGCCGTAGTCTTTTGGGATCGGTTTGGAATACTGCTGATTGATTTCATGCCACGTGGAACTACTATAAATGCGGAAGCCTACCGTGAAACTCTACATAAGTTACGGTGGGCTATTCATAGTCGGCAACGTGGGCGGCTGACCGACGGTATCGTCCTGCTGCACGATAATGCACATCCATATGTTGCAGGTCCGACACGTGATTTATTGGGAACATTTGCATGGAAAATTTACAATAACCCACCATACAGTCCGGAATTAGTTCCTTCTGATTATCAATTGTTTAGTAAATTGAAAGAATATTTAGTTATAAGCAATTCGTGGATAACGATGAACTTAAAATGCTGTTAATCAGAGGCTAAATGGACTGGCGACCGAAGAATACACGAGATATATTGATGCTGGTGTGTATTGCTGAGATAAATGTCTTAATTCATGTGGCGATTATGTAGAGAAGTAGTATAAGGTATGTAGTTTAAGTGAAATAAAAAATATTTTTTAAGTTCTTAGAATAAATTTTTTTATTACGAAATGGTCTTTACTTTAGATATAACCCTCTCATATAATAATATAAAACCACAATACTGTCGCATTTAACTCTTCACTAAGAATACCGGGAGTATATGTGAGACATTTTCTACTAAATAAATTATTTTGAAAACTTTTGCCTTCAAACTTTATAAAATATGGCGGCTATCAAAAATTTTTAAATCATTAGTAGTTTTATCGAATTATGTTCCAACAAATAAAATATTAAACCTTTTATTGGGAACAAAATGACATCTCGTTTGTTTTAATTGTTGTCGATAAACAATTGAGATAAAAGACTGAAATTGTTAACTTTGATTACAAAAATTCGACCGGTTATTGTTTCTTTTCTTTAAATTATTAATGATATTTACTATAATAGAAAATTATGATTAATTATTTTTTATTTAATTAGGGAAGGAAGTGTAAATAGGCACAGAATTGTCAGACTGCAAATTTTATTTATAAATATATATATTTCAGGGTATCTCACAAAAGTACAGAAAGATTTCCAAAGATGTTTTATATATGAATTATAGAAAAGGCTTTACATCAGCATGATCCTTAATCGGTTCGTTTTCAGGTTATACCTTGCAAAAAATTTCGTACTGATTTCTGCTTCAAGAGTAAAATGAAACTATTCTGAAATTCATAGAATTTAAATTAGCTTTCCTTTTTTTCCAAGAATTTTGCAATTATTTGAATAAAAGATTTATGAATAATTGATTTTAAATGAGATGAAACAGACTGATTAAAGCGGGTTCAAAATTACCTGACCTAACGTCAATGGACTATCATCTGCGGGGATCATATACAATAGTTAGTATACGAATAAAAAGTAAATAGAAAAGGCACAAGAATTTTCATTTTAGTTCAAATTATCTGAAACAATCTACATTAATTAAGATCAAAGAATTTTAAATCGAATGGAAAATTCTCTAAACAGCGGAAGAAGACAGTTTGAACTACGCGTTTATTGTTTTTAATCATCGATTTCATTTTTAAGTGTTTTCCAATAGTGAAATAGTTTTCTTTTTGTTTTAAAATTGTTATAACGTATTTTACTAAACCCAAATTTAATAAAATTTAAATTTTATAAAGTCTTCTACATATTTAGTTCAAGTTTTTTACATAAATTTTTTTTTCAAAATTAAATTGTTTAAAAATCTTTAAAAAAAAAATTATTGGTAGTTGAAATAAGTTATTGCACAACAATTCTAAAAAAGAATAATTGCTATACTAATTTTATTATTATTTTTTTTTTTTTAGGATAAATTTCTTAATAATTAATATAATCTATACTGTTCGAGGAATTTATTCAACGTTTTAGTTGAAAACCATGAAATTTACTCCTTATTTTAAGTAGCAAGTAAAAATCAGGGAAAAATGTTTCACAAGCTATAATTTGAAAAATGCAGTGTTTTCTGACGCATAGTGATAAAAACATTTTTCTTTATTTTGATTTGTAGACTTATTTCAAGATTTTGTCTTGAAATTCATTATGTTTTTTTGAGAGGAAATACACACACACACACACACACACACACACACACATATATATATATATATATATATATATATATATATACATTAAATTTTTTCGATTTGGTTTTTTTAGTATAAATTTATATTGAAAGTTTCTGTAAAAAAAGTTAAACTAAACAAATCCGGATATATGTCTATATAAACCTTCTTTCTTATATTGATGAAAGAAACATGCTACTTAATATTACTTTTGTTTTATTCGTCTTACCTCTTATAAGTAAATATTTCTCTAGTATTCGGTTTACGTAAACATATTTAACGAAAAGACAGTTCGGTAAAATATTTAAAAGCAAATAAAGTGATGTTTTGACGATATTTTTATTTTTATTTCTACGTCTGGAGATACGAAAGAAATATTAAAATTTATTCAGATGAAAAAATTAATGCTTATGTCATTCTTCATTTCAAATATTTTTTTTCAACATGTTTGAACTGCAAGATAAATAAAAGTAAAGAAATTTCATATGGAAATTTAAAATTAACTTATTCTTTATTTGAATAACATAATAACTTTATGAATGTATTTTATAGTGTATCTGTAAAATGAAATAAGGAAAAAGAGAATGAACCGCAATAATTTCAAATAAAAGAATTGAACGTCTCTCTTTAAACTAGCTCGTTCCTATTCGTATAAAATTCTCTCCGTTACTCATACTTACACTCTTTTCTTTATTGAGAAGTAAATGATCAGTTTATTCCCTTTTACTGTCAATATTTGCTGCAGAATTTTATAGTTCTTAACTTTAAGTTTCTTTATTATATTCAGTACCTGAAAGTATCACTAAAATTTATTTCTTTATATTTTAACTTATCTTGGATTTAAATTTAATGATTCCCTTTAAAGGAGGTTTGAAACTTTTTAGTTTAATCTTGTATAATACACCCAGGATAGATATTTTATGACGAAAAGAAACATTAAGTCGTAAAAATAATCTTATAGTTGTCATATGATAATGGAAAATGATCATTTGAAACTACTATTTATAGGAAGTAAATTTTAATTGTTCTTATTGATATGGTAATTATAATTCGTGGTAAATACTTTATCTTTGAGGAAAACATAAGCCTGAGGTTAAAAAATTTATTTACAGTAAGATTTATTTATAAAGTATCATGAGATGACATAATAAAAACAATTTTATTATAAATGTTTTTTTTTAATTTATGAAATAGACAGAGCTATAAAAAAATAAATAGACTCTGTATTCTTTGTATAAAAAATGTACATGTTTTTATGTCGTAAAAAATTAAAATTAGTTGCCCAGCAAATTATTAAAATGTTTACAAAAACTACAAACGTGCAACAATCAATGAATTACTGAGTACTTAACTAAAAAGCCTGGAGTTTTTCTTTTATTTAAATTTTTAAATATTAAGGTAAGACCAAACTTACCTCGCGGTGAAATTTTTCACAGTGACGTAAGTAAAGTGATAATACAATATTCCATCGTTAATATCATTTCTATATTTTATACATATATGAATACGAGTATATCTGTAAATACGGTAAGGAAAAAATTATCCGAGCATCTAAATAATTTGAAAAATAAGCATTTCAATCTACTATAGCACATTGAATGGGAAAGTTGTCTAGAATTTTTTTGCGGATCATGTAATAGGCCAAAAATTTGGTTCGGACCCTTTTTCGGGCCATTAAAAAGTAAATTTAAAAATTTTTATTTTTGTTATTTTTTTTAAAGAAAAATATTTAAAATTTCCTTTTCAAATATTAATAATATTTGAAAAATTAAATTTACCAGCGTTAAAAAATCATGATTACAGTAAAACTATTAAACATTAGAAATATTTCTTTTAAAGTACTACAGGTATCAAAAGGCAGTTACTTTTATACTGATTTGAATACTAGAATGTGGATTTGTCCTTCCGTAGTTGGGTTTCAATTAATCACATATCTCAGGAACGGTCGACCTGAAACTGTACAAGACTACACTTCATTTACATTCATACATATTATCCACACTCTTCCTTTGAAGTAATACCTTACGGTGATTCTAGAGGCTAAACAGAAAAAAAAGGAAAGAAAGGAAAAATATTAGCAAGAAAAGTTGCACACTCATACCCTCTTTCTCTCTCTTTTCCTCCCGCGGAACACCCATACACACGCGCGCGCGCATTCACACACCGGGAAGAGTTACACAAAGCGAGTGATTGACGAAGAATGTACAAATTTTCAGTACATATTCTACTGGTAAAATTGTACATATAAGGGTAGGTTTGGAAACCGCTTCATTAACGAGTATCGTCCTGATTTCTGTGCCTTCGGTAAAATTAAGGCAGATTATAATTCTTGAAATCGAAATTGTGGGTGAATCCAACCTGAAATAGATGAAAACTATTCTGAAATTTGAAAAAATACATACAGAAAATAACATAACACGTAAAAAAAAAAAATACAAATTTTTCATAATATATGAAAACCTTATCTAAATTTTCAACAACAGAAAATAGCGAAATAAAGTTTTATATATTTTTCTACTCTGCAACGATTTATTTTTTAAATATCAGAACACCACACCTCAAGCACTCACGAGTTACAACTTAAATATTTTAAAAGGGAGGGAAAATTTAAAAAAAAATTTATTTTAAACACCATTGAAAACAGATTTACATAAAGAACATCGGGTTACGATAATCCTAACCAAAATGTTGTATATTAATTAAATATTTTTCACTACGGGTTTCAAAAATGTTAATATAAAAATGTTAATGTTATTATCTATATTTAATAACATGTTCAGTTTTCTTAAATCTTAAAAATTAGCTGAAAAATTTCTTTAAATTTGACAAACAATTAAATGTTTTGTAAACCAAAAAAAAAAAAAAAACAAAAAAAAAAACAGTAACTTTATTTGATATAAATTATAATATCTAACAAAGCGAGCATCAACTTTCAGATATTCAGATATGATGACAGCAATGAATATAACATTGATGGTATCCATGAATATTGATTTAAATTCAATTATTGGTTATTTCTAGAAAAGTTGATGACAGTGCTATTTAAAGTAAAACAATCAACAGATATAAATTTAAATATTGAAATATAAACGATAGTATTCCTACATTTATGTTACAAAAAGAAGGGGAAAAATGAAACAAAAAATACGTTACATAAAATGTATGTTAATTATACTGCACTTTTCTTTGAAAAGTTTCCAAAAGAAATCTGCATTTGCACAATAATAACTTTTTTATTTGGAAAAAAGGTTTATCAAATTTTTGTTAAATTATTGCAGATTTTGTGCAAAAATTAATAGTAATAATTTTTTAAATAATTTTGTTCAACAGACTGAAAGATAAAGAAGAGCAGTTATATATTTTAAAATAAAAGCCAGTAAACACAATAGTTGCTGGGAAAATAGTTTATAAAAAAAATCTTTAGCTAGATGCATACAGATACATTATCAATTGTACAGCTTTTCCATTGCTGAACCATTCCAGCGGAGCCGAAAAGCCAATAGTTCATTCATTAAGTCTTATTTTTATTTTCATAAAAATGGCATACAAGTAATAAAAAAGATTCCCATATTTTTTTTTTTAATTTTAGGCCCCTTATAAATGAGGCTTTTTTTATGAATTATAATGGTTACCAAAATAAAATTTAGCCAATTAAAATTTCAAATTAAACATTTTTGATTTTGGGGACTCTCTTACTTTGTATGGATATTTTTTTTTTAAAGAAGTGATTCGTAAGAAATAAATTAAAAAAAAATTGCTAAAAATAATAAAAAATATAGTATAAATTTTGCGATAATAACGAAAAAAATTGCTTGTTATTTTTGGTTTGGTATATATTATAGGGGGAGAAATTACTTTTCTTTAATTGCCCTTAAATTGAAAAAGAAAAAATTATTAACAGAAATTGAAAGAGCCAAAAAAAATTATATCTTTTTAGTAACGGGGAATAAATTTATAATATTTTTCTAAAAAAATATTCCTATATTCATTGAGCTTAACAAAGTTACTTAAGTAAAGGTTTCTCTAAATGTAACACCTCCTCCAATAAAGGCTAACAGAAGAAGGTGAAAATTCTCAAAAATGTTTTTATAGTTGCAGGTCTCTGCAACTAAAAAAACGAAAAGTTATAAACTTTTCCAAAGTTTATAACTTTGGAAAATTGTAGACATTTTTTGATAACATATTTATCATTTACAAATAAGTACATGTACATAATCGTATTAGTATTTTTAAGTAAAAGTCTCTTAAAACTATTAAAATCGAAGGGAAAGAAACCAAAACAAACATCTTTCTTTTTTAAATGGTAGGAGTTGATTTTTTAAATTATTATTTATATGTTCAACACAGACAACATATTTGCCAAAGTAAAATTTTTTCAAAAGTGCCTGTGAAGAAAATCGAAATTGGCTTTCTGTATATCTACCCAACCCCTTAACGAATTAAAAAAAAAAAAAATATTAATGTGATCAGAGCTCCTGATCACATTAATATTATATATAGATATGTTATTATATGTATTATATTATATATAATATATAGAAATATTTGAGCCATATTTGAAGAAAATTGATTCCACCAATCCTGAGATATAAGGCCAAAAACAATGCGATATACATACTCACATGCCAACATATATATTTCTCGATGAACTAGTTGAGCCCTAAAACAAAATTAAAAAATAGTTAGTTATTACACTATTGCATTCGAAATCCAAATAACTTGAAAATAATAAATTACTGAAAACTATTGAATAAAATATAAAATTAAATGAGTTTTGTGGTAGCTTTTAAAATATCTTAAGTAGACACTGAGATATCAGAAAGGTTGTTTTATATTTGTTTTTTATTTACACAGACGTTATACTAGAATGCTACGAGTATATGTTTCCTTGATTTACGAAAATTATCTTTAAGAGCATTAAGCCATTATACTTTTTTATATATATTTTAATGGAGATATTATGTTTTCATTGGCTGAAGGTTCATTCTACCTATAGTTTGATAAAAACAGATAAATCTCAGTCGGTATGACTAATCTAACATTAAAAAATGATTATAACATAATCTGTTGGTTAATGTTCAAAGAGTGATAACAGACTTATATTTTATGTTCGATAAGAAAATATAGCTGCATAATATATGACAACAATTATCGGCCGATCTGAACCATTTATGAGCAATGGTTAAAAACTTTTTCTGTCAGGAATTTTTTAATGGACGGAAATCTTCAATGTTTCATCAAGAGATATTTAGATAAGATTTATTAGTTAGTTGGCACGTATGTACAAGTATTAGAATAGAAAAATCTGTTAAAGATATCCGCAGTTACTTGTGCTTTTGTATACCTTTGACTCTTTCTTTCATACACTGTTTTTTTTTGTAACGCAATTTACGCTAATTTTTTGTTAGTATGTTTAATTTTATTTGACTTTCACTGGTCAGTACTATCAAAAGAGATTTATTTTTGGTTTCATCGAGTTACATCGCAGTTATTTATACTTATGGAAAACAACGTTTCAGAAATACACAGATAAGAATTTGAAAAGTAACAGTTCCAAAAATTAATTTAATAGCAACCGTTGTTTTAAAGATCAAACAACGCTTTTTTTTAGCTTTGTTGTCAACAAAGCTTTTTTTGACCAGAAAATTCAAAATTATTATTATTAAGATAATATTTTATGATTTCTGTGTTGAGTACCTACTGTTTATTGTTGAGTATTTTACCTACTGCCATGAGGACATAAACTTTTGATAATGGAATTATTCCAAAACGCATCAGTATATAATAAAAGAATGAAACTGGGGTAAACAATACTCAACATAAAGAAATTTCAAATCCTACGAACAGCCTCATTTCTGATACAGAATTAATACCGATAAATAAAACGCTTAGATCTTTTGCCATTTTGAAAGATCAGCTCTCACAGAAAATTTGTTCAAATCTTTCTAAACACGAAAGGTAAATCTTTGTAAACAATATACCAGCGTCGTAATACTAGAGCGATTTATCTTACTATAGTACATTATGAAAAATATATCTCACAGATTTATGTTTAGCGATAATTTCGTACTATTAAATGATTCCAATAAATTTTTTTCTGACTGTGTCTGTATGCGGGTTTTTTTTTATTGTTATTATTTATATTTCTTAATCTATAAAAACAAATAGAAATATCCGTTTGATGTTGTTTTAGTAATACTCTTTATTTAGTTATAATTTATTATTATGTGAGTCCCTTTGATATGTGTCTGTCATTCAGCCAGAGGTTCTGGGTCTTGATAAAGCATAACATTTTTCACCAGTTAAAACATCATTCATCGGTAGCTGTTGTAGAGCGTCAGCTTAGTCTGTTTCAAAAATAAATACTTTCAATATCAATGTCATTTTTTTTTTAATGTATATTAAGTTTACATTAGTGTCAGATATGCATTTTTAAAAGTTTTTATCTACGTTTTTAATGAAAAATTTCAATATCCATATTTTCTAAAGAAGCAGAGATGTCTGTCAGAGTCCAACAAAGAGAACATTTTTTTTTTTTAAATAAGCAAAAGAACAACAAAATTTATTTTTATAAAAAATAATTAATATTTTACTGCGATGATTCAGTTTCCTGAGTGAATTAAATGTTCGAATTTTCGTATCAATTTCTAAGTACCATATGAAGATTATTTTTGATAATTGAAAGAGCCGTCTAGATTTAGGTTTCCTCTTAATATGTTAAGGGTATATAAATATACATTTGTTGTTTTTTTTAATAGGTAAAGTTACTAAGCTAATTATTTTTTTATAAAAAATTAATGAAGGACCAGTTTTACCAGAATAGAAGTAAACTTAAATCAGTCATCCAAAAAAGGTATTTTAATCACTTCATTTTTTAAATAGTCTGTATAATTACGTTCAAATTTCTTAAAATTTTTTTTTTAATAATTCTTTTGCAATATGAATGTACGTAGGAAATTATTTTTGAAAGAAGTATAAGCGTTAATTCTTATTGTATTTATATTTGCAGAGTGACAACCAAGTCCCTTTTAAAATAAAGAAATTTTTTTTTCAATAGTTTGTTTAACATTTTTACCCATTAAACGTAGATTTAAAGTAAAAATTGCATATATTTGTTCTTCTTTATTTTCCACATACAGTTCGCTAAACGCACATTGACATTCTTTTCCATATCGAAAGATTTAAGTCTAAAAACAATCTCTGACAGTAGTATTGACCCAATACAAACAATTTTCAATCAATCAATAATCTTATCAATTCTCTTGTCCGAAATGGGAGATTTTTCCTTTGATTATATTCCAAAAGGAGTTGTCAAAGGAAGTTAAGTATGGAATTCTAGCCGGCCAAATAATTTTGAAGCTCCTCGTCAAAAAGTTAATTTTAAGGCTCTTTAACGACTGAGCATAATAAGCTGGATCCCGATCTTGCTGTAAAATTGTAAAATAAACTAATCAAACAAAATTGAACAATAAAACTTTTCAGAAATTTAGGTATGAAATTCTGTTAACACTTCTTTGCTATTAGATGCATATCTAATAGCAACATACTTTTTATATGTATATGTATATTGTACTATAGAAAGGGAATTTACGGTCACGCTTTATTTTTGGAAAGAATTGATCGATCTACATATAGGTTTCTATTTCTCTCTTTTTTTTTTTTAAGGATAATGACAAAAAATTGTATCTTAATAACACTTTTTTTTTATATATCTATTATTCTTACAATACCTTCAATAAAACAGATTACTGACACTAACAATAGTTAAAACAAATACACGTGCAGAATATTATCATATGTATTATAAAATAAAAACAAGAAAAAGAAAATGGTTGATAAAGTAAAGGGTAATAAAAAGAAAAAAGGGGGAAATCCAGTGAGAAAATAAAAAGAAAAACGCGTATAATTTAAGCTAAGAGATAAACTCTCCCTATTTCTCTAGCTACTAGTCTAATAAAAAAATAATCTTAAAAATGAGGACAAAGCGTGATGTAATTTAAAAAAAAAGGCTTACCATATACCATAACGGTTTTTAATATCAAAATTCTGAAAATTGTTTAGGTTAATATTCAAAACATATATAAGTTAAATAAATTAAAGGTTTTTATACTGATTTATTATTTCATGTAAAGGAATTTTTGTTTACGTTATATTAAATTTTTCACTTAATTGGTATTTCTATGTTTTTTTTTTCATTCCTCTCTTTTCTTATAATCTTTTTTCATGAAAGAGTAGTTCCGTGTCTAATGTTGTGGCTATTCAATAATTTTTCAAACTAAATTTATTCTAGAGCATCATAAATTATTGATAAAATGTATTTTCTTTCTAAGCAATGTAGCGTTTGACAATTTATAGTACTTTTTGAGAGTAATACGTACATTACATTACACAATAACGAGAAATTTTCCTTTACTGAGTTTAAAACAATTTATATAAAACACATTGTTTCGTCTAGAAAAGAGTTGTTACTTTGTTCCTTTATACTACCTATCCCTGTCTTTCTTACGATTGTGACATAAAAGATCTTCTAAACTACAAGCAGCAGTAACTCTCGAGGCTTTCTCTCGATAATAATGTTCATTGATAGAACAGCCATTTTTTATTAATTTAGTAAATATATGTACTTATTTTTACTTCGATTATCTTTACTTCTTAAACAGTTGGCTGA
Source organism: Zanna intricata (assembly GCA_010016005.3). NCBI lineage: Eukaryota > Metazoa > Arthropoda > Insecta > Hemiptera > Fulgoridae > Zanna > Zanna intricata. The sequence goes on from JAAAKQ030369245.1 coordinate 15,493, forward strand.
ACGTAAAATCTTATTATTTTTACAGAATTAACTGGAAAGACAAGACGACTAGATTGTAATTTCCATTAAATAAGCATCATTTGATAACAAGACAAAAGTATATATAAATAAATACAAATAATATAGACGTAGTAATAATAAATAAATATAGACTGATAAATAAACAATATTTACTTAAGACCAAAAAACTAATATTTTTAAAGATAATTTAATAATAAGAGAAAACATATTCACAACTGATGAACTAACCCCCTCGGTGGAGAGGCAGCCTCTCGACCTTTCATCTGTAAATCTTGGTTTCAATTACTGTTCAGAGGATTCCCTGATACAATCTTCGAGCTTATATGGTGAATTAACTCATCAAGTAAAAAAAAAAACAAACACAACAAACACATATACCCGCCCATGAACCAAATTTATCGTTTAACATTCCAGAATAAAATTAAAGAATTCTATTTTACATTAAAAAGGGATATTCAATACATTGGTCGTTGTTGAAGACTGAAGTTTCTGCATCACTACTAATATAGTAAATTTTCCGATTTTTGTGTTTATTACATATACATTTTATAATAATCGTTTATAAAACTGAATTGCAGCCCATTTCTCTGGTCCTCTATTGGGTTGGCAAGAATATAATTTCGTTTTTGTATGTGAAATAAAACTCAATTTTTTTCACAAAGAATAAATTTTAATCAATTATATATTTTCCATTTTGCCCGATAATCTATTGTTCTAGCAACATCATGATTCCGTATTCATAAAACTTCTGTTTTTTATCAACAAAAAAGACTTAACCAAATATGATTTCAATTCATCTCATTAGTGAACGGTTTACCATTCAAAGAATTTTTCATACTTCAAAATAATTGAGAATCTGAGGTCCAAGATCAGGGATATATGGGGATGAGACATCACTTCCTGACCTAGCTTCAATAACTTTTTAAGAGTTAACAAAGATATGGGACGTTTGAATCGAACACGATTCCTTTTGCGATTTTTCAGATCTGGCCGTTTGTCTTTGATTACTTCCTCTAGTTTCACTAGTTGTTGGCAGAAACATCTGATTTCATCGGAAGTAGCTCAAAATACAAAAACTTTGTTATCCCATCCAATTGATAGCATGATTTTATTATGCAATTGAGTTTTTGATATGGTTTGAAATGGAATGGTGGAACCAGCACGTTCATCACGCTTGGAGTATGATCGTTTTCGAAGGATATTATTAAAAACTATCCATTCTTTAACACCAGCGATGATTCGTTTCAAAATGGGAGACTTTATTGAGTTGGAAATTCTTATAAAAAATATTGATTCGTTGCATTTAGTGAATCTCTTTCAACCATGCTAAATCCAAATATCGAGCTTCTTAACAAGTCCAACACATTTGATATGATTTTCAATTTTTATTAAAAATCATATCAATTATACCTCTCTGCAATATCATTCAATGTCTCTTATATGACGATCGAGTTTTTTCAACTTCAGCAGATCGATCATAACAACAGACATCTTTTTAAGTAAAAAATCACCGGAGCGGAATTTTTTAAACCGATTCCTTTAAAACGGAATTTTTTAAATTTTAAACCAAAATTTTAAACGGAATTTTTAAAATTTTTAAATTTTAAAGAATTTAAAAAATTGTTTAAACCAATTTTTTTTTTTTAAACTGATTAACACAAAAACCATAAACTTCAAAGATATATTTATTGTGAGCTTCAGCAGATTTTTTGCCTTTATAGAAATAAAAATGTCCAAAAGTGGTTCGTTTTTGCGCTTCATGTTAAAATTGACCATAAACTAACAGGTGAAAACAAAATTATTTGCGATTTGCTTCTAAAATATGTTAAAAGTGATAGCTATCAAATGCCAAAAGAAAAAAATAATAACACTGACAGCAGTCCTTCAAAACATATTTATTTGTCAAAACCGAAATTATCTTTTTGCCAACACCAATATTTTAAAAAATAACAAAATTACACACACGGACACACAGTTTTTAGTTTATCAATTGCCCATACGTTTTTATTTCACTACTAGTTTGATTATTAATTGATTTTTCTTTAATATATAAATACAGGTATTGAAAAAATACTATTCAGGGAATTGAAAAAAAATTTATCAATTTTCTAAAATTGTATGGCATGGAATTTCATAAATTAAATTATTAACCTAAATTTAAAAAAATAAACATAAATTATAACAGCGGAAATACTACATGTACTGGTACATTTAAACTAAATCAAGTTTTGCTATGTAGTGATTTTATTGTTGGTCCGACCTCTTTTAAGACTATAGAGAAAACTATTTTAAAGGGGAAAAATTCCAGCGGGAGTCAATTCAACAAGCAGTAAAATAAAACATACTCTTTTTCTTTATAATCTCTTATAAAACATCCCTTTAAGTTGATTTTGCTCGTCTTACTTCCTTTTTCGTACATATATATATATATACACACACACACACACGCGCGCGCGTGTACATACGCTATATATATATATATATATATATATATACATACGCTATATATATATAGCGCGCGCGTGTGTGTGTGTGTATAACACACGGGGATATAAGCATCCCCGTTGTGGCTTCGCCTGCTTTATATGGTTACTTACGT
>JAAAKQ030369356.1:0-25685 GCA_010016005.3 Zanna intricata
GTGTGTGTGTGTGTGTGTGTGTGTGTGTGTGTGTGTGTGTGTGTGTGTGGGTGTGTGGGTGTGTGGGTGTGTGTGTGGGTGTGGGTGGGTGGGTGGGTGTGTGTGTTGTGGGGTTTATTTTTATTCGTTTCCGAATTTAGCGGACTGAGAACCATCTGAAGCATTCATTATTTTGTGTTATTTTTCTTTCCTTTGTCTGTTTTTCCTGATCTTGAAGTTCTTCATTCTTTCGTTTTGTTTTTACATTCTTTCTTCTGACTAGAGATTCTTTTTTCTTTTTTTCTTCTCTTGGAAATCTTTTCTTTTACTGATTTTCTGAACTTATTTGTCTAGTTGTATTTTTCTTCAGATGTTTTCAAAAATTTCACTCTTCTTTTTGTGATGGAATTTGTCACTTCCATAATTTCATAATTATTTGTAAGGATGTTTATTACTTCTATACTTGTAATCGTTTTCACCTGTGTAAATTTTATATAAATTTATATTTTTTTAATAATATATAAATTTATAATAATCTTTGAGGTCTGAATGTAAATTTTCACAAATATCAAATAAATGTCACTTACGTGAATGAGTTGGTAGCCTCTCGGTACTTCGAACGGAGGTCCTGGGTTCGAATCCCGATCATACATAGTATCTTTTTATTCGCTATCAATTCCACCCGGCTCTTGACTACAGTTCTTTCATTAAAAAAAGTTGTTTTAAAATTTAAATTTATTCTAATTCATTAGTATATAGATTTATTATACCTTGAATTTAACAATAATAATAGGTAAAAATAAACAGAAAATATAATCATAGATTATCACAGAATAATATAATCTTAAGTTGTTTCGAATAATAATTGAGATTATTATTATAAATTTTTAAGCTTTGTCTTTAATTCATTAATTTTGTAAATGTTTCTAATGGTATATAATTGTAGTAGAAATGTAAAATAAAAAAATTAGTAATAGTAAAAAAAAAAAATACAAAAATAAACCCGGTTAGGGAAGGTATGGTAAAAAAGTCAAGATACCCATGAAATACGACGTAGTTAACACTAGTAGCGTAGCATCATTTTTTCCTAACTCTTTATTTCCAGTGATATTAAACCTTATCTCACAGTAAACTGTATTCAACTCTGTTAAACTACTGCTAGCTTAAACTTAATTTTTTTGCTGTATCCTGTATTTTATAAACGTAAAATGTTGTGTACTAACCTCAATAAAAATACGCGTCATGAGGACATGATAATAATAACATAAATTTTCATTCATTTGTTTATTATAAATATATGAATAGTGTATTGAACACTATTGACAGTAATTTATTAGAAAATTTATTGTCAGAGTTCATTCAAATTATTTATGTATAAACTATTGTAGTTTGCATTTTCAACGGGAATCATTATAAAATATTTTCACAATTAAAATAAAAAGAATGAATGAAACAATGAAAATATAATGAATATACCCAGTATAGATAATAACGTTTCTCATTTATTTTAGCGCATCAAAATAATTATTATATATCAGTTTTGTTTTTAACTAATACTATTAAACTTTGAACGATAAATTTAATTTCTTTTATGCTAAATTTAACAGAATTTCCCTTTAAAAAAAGTAGAAGAAATTGTAAAAAATACAGATTAAAATGAATTACAAATTAGTATATTTTTATCGTAATAAATCATGCAAAGTATATAAACAGGATAAAAAATAATCTCATTCATATGCCAGTAATATAACCAACATTTATGAGATTAAAACTTACTCAAGAAGTTACTTTTGCTAAATCAATGGATTTTACAAATAAAATCTTCAAAGGGAAATTTTATAATTCCCTAATTTTGTTGAAAACCAGCGTACAATTTCGGAAATATGTAACTGCATGCACTAGAATTATGTAAATGTAATGACGAAACTTTATTAATTATTACTTTGTATTTTTAATTAATTATTTTATAGAAACAAATATTACAATAACTAGAAGAGTTTGTAAGATTATTGAAAACGACTTCTTACTTCAAATAAAACATTGTACATGTTTCAGTTTGTTTTCAAACACTTTAACCAGTTAAGATACAGGAATGTCTCTTACGTATGCCGTTATTGTGATTTTTATTCATCAATCGTACATGATCTGTTGCGATACGCTGCTTGTTTTGCTGCTCTGTAATAAAAAATAATCTTGAGAAGTCAGATTGGGCGATCGTACAAACCAAAAAAAATCCTCGAAATGATTCAACAACCAAAGAAATTTCGTAAAAAAAAAAAACATTGTTGTTAGCAGTGTGCACTGTGGCACATTTTAATGGGAATAATCTTGATTTAATTTCCACTTCTGTTAACTGACTAATAAAGTTTTATTAAAACAGTACAAAACGATCACTATTAATTGTATTTTCATAAACGTTGGACTCACAATCCGCGTTCTATTGACACCGATCCAGACTCAAATGTTTCGCTTCGTGTAACTCTATGGGATTTAGTAATCGACCACAGTCGTGTATTTTGTGATTTAATGTAACCTCCGAGATGAAACCATGCTTCATATGTAAAAAAAACGTAATGTCGAGAATATCTACGGAATTTTGTTCAATAAAACGTTTAAACCATAGACCTTTTGGAATAATCTTCTGGCATGATCTTTTGGTTTCAGTTCTTGAACACATATTAATTTGCAGGGGAAACGTTTCAGTTTTCAGTTTTTCGATAAGAGTTCGAATTGTATTGCAGAAGGAACAGAAGTATTTGGAAACTTTTCAGTAACGTTAGCTTTACTAATTCGGTATATGTATCACTTTCACTAAAAACCTGTTCAAAGAAAATTGCGTTACTCTACCAGAAGAACCATTTTGTTTCTGCAGGTATTGATGTACAAAACAACACGAAACGAAGCACGTTTAATCACACGTCTTAGTTTATTACTGAGCAACGCCCACGAACTCAGAGGGTAACTAATCTAATGTCGAAAGAACAGAAAACACAACATACGCGTAATTCTAAAGCAGATTGCAAAGTGACTTTTTGAACGCACTGTATTTAATATAGTATTCTCAATAGTGTAATCTTACTAACTAAGGTTTGATACTATGTAGTAATTGAGAATAGTCTTAGAAGCAATTATTAGGTAGATATAGTCAAAGTTAAAGAAGAAATTATTTAACGTGTTGTTGTTGAGGAAATATAAAGGATGAATGAACGCGGGTCTACGCGTTCAGCAGCGGTGCATGGCATCGCAAATTTCCCTCTTCCCCACATTTTCTTCATTCTAGTTTAAGAAGTTATTGCCATTAATTTGAAAAAAAATTTGAAGAAGAATTATTATAAATACACAAACACTGAAAATGCCAAAAGATGAAATTTAAATAGGACTGACTTTGCTTCCTAGATCAGATTTTTTCAAACAGGATTTGATCCGTTTTGATTTAAATAAAAATTAAATTTCTAAGATTTATAATTTTCTTTTATTATTGACTTTATTTGGACCTATATTCTCAGAGAATAAATTTCACTGCAAATTTTGTTTGCCAAATATTATTTGTTTATTATGATCGGTTAACACAATTAATTGATGTCAGATATAAATCGTTGATTCTTCGATTTAATTTTTTTTTTAAGTTCACAAAAAGTTTTGAAAATTATTATAATTATTTTAAACTTATTTTTCAACTCATTTTTTAATCTTTTATAAGAAATATATTAAACTAATAACTTTGTTAAGTTTTTAATGCCAAATATTTCAGTATCGTATTCTTTTTACTTCCTTATACAAAGTAAAGGAAATATTATGATCGCGAAAAAACTTCGGTTTTCAGATTTCAGTGGAAATATCCATTTTGACTATTCCTGAAGCCTTTTTGGCTAATTTTCGCGTGACGTATATCCGTACATACTTACGTGCCTATGAATCTCGCATAACTCAAAAACGATTAGCCATAGGATGTTGAAATTACGGATTTGGAAACGTTGTAACATCTCGTTTTGCACCTCCCCTTTCAATTCCAATCGACTGAACTAAAAGTGTCCAAAAAAAGCCCAAAATCCAAAAAAATATGTGTTTTGGATTTCTTCTTAATTGAAGTAATAAGTTCTCATTGAGAGCTTTTCAAAGATATATCGTAAGTGTTACTTATTTTCACTGGTTCCAGAGATAGCCAAATATAATTTTAATTAATGAAATATTTGAATCATACAAGGACACGCACATCTGTTTGAATCAGAGACCTCTTCTCTTTTTTTTAACTTTTTTTATTAACTCTTTTTTGTTTTATTTAAATATATAACTTTTTTAATTAATAATTATTAACCCGTAATTGTAAACATTTTTTATAATAAATAATTGAATAATAACAAAAATATGACAAAAAATCAGACGTTATTAATGAAATTAAATTTTATACACTTTTAAAAATGTATATTTTTGTAATTTAAATGTATATTAAATGTATGTAATTTAATATGTATTAATACATATGTGTATATGTAATAGATTTGGTGAAATATTTTATTATTTCATATTAATTGAAATTTATAATTTAGAGCTTTTCAATAATAAGTGGTACTTATTGTTATTGGTTCCAGAGGTATAGCCAAATAAAATTTTAATTAATGAAATATTTGGCTCTTACAAGAAGAAACCATATCGGTTTGAATCTGGCTTCTTCTCCTTTTTTTTATTTAAATATATTGATTTATTAATAATTATTAACCTCTGTTGTATAAAAAAAAAATTACGATAAATAATAATTCAATAGTAACAATAAAAAATAAAAAAAATATAAGAGATTATTATTGAAATAAAATTTTATGCACTTTTCATTTTTTTTTTAAATTTATGTATGTAATTTAATAGGCTTACAATAAATTCACGTGGTGTCCGCAACAGATTTTTATTTCAACAATACAATAGTTTTACATAATGGCATACCAATAGTTTAACAGAATTATTGCTATGCAATAGTCTATAAAAATAGGTTTTAGACAAAATGAGGACGAATTGTTTTGCTTGGTTAACTTGATATAAAAGCGTACCTCCGATTTATATGAATTTTTAGTTAAAATTTATTGCTAGAAATATGCTTCTAGAGTGGAAAAAAATTTTTCAACCAATTTTTGTTTAGCCTGTCAAGATTCGTTAAAATCATTCAAGTCGGGCACAAAAATATAATGATTTTAGACCTTATATAAAGACAAAGAATATCTTATTTCAGGTTTCTTTTAAATTTTTTTTTGTTTTTTATAAAAATTATTTTACGAAGATGTTAGAACTTTTTCTTAGAATTTACAGTATTTTGTAAAAAAAATAAATAAAATTATCTTTTTTAAAAAAAAAAAAAATATTCTATTTCATTCGTTTGCACAATATTTAAGTTTTAAATAATAAATGAATTGAAAAATTTCACTAAAACTATCTGGAAAACATATGCAATATTTAAATTGAGAATTCGGACATATATTGGATGTTGATTTTCTGAAATTTATTATTGGTTTCAATAAGAAGCTTTCTTTTCTAAACAAAATAAGTTCACGTCTAAAAGAAAAATACTTTTCATATATATATATATATATAAATAATTATATATAACTAAAAATAAATTGTGTTTCGTATGTTCATACTTTTATTTTAATATATTTCGTAGTTTGAATATCTTATATTTGACAGAATGTTTTAATATTAACATGACAATTTTTTCAAGTTAAAAGGCCTGGACAAAAAAAGATTTCACTTAAAATATTCAGATTTTTATTTCTAAATCGTATTATTAATTTATTTTAAAATGGTTTTTTTTTTTTGCGTAGGAGGAGTAAAAAAGCTCTACCAGCCGTTGTGTGGGGCTCTCACCCACTAAAATATCTCCTCCCTTCCCCTCCCAGGGGCGGCTGGAATCCCCTCTCGGCATAACATCAGCTAGCCCTAGGTGTCGTGGCAGCAGATTACCCCTGTCTGGTACCCTTCCCGTTTGGGCACCTACAGTGGAGCCCCCTTCGGGTCCTCTTGGCATCCTTAGAGTGCGGTGACTCCCCGCTTGTGGGAAGCTGACACGTTCCTCCTCCAAGAGGCCCTACCCGCCCTACACTTAGCCTAAAGGGCGGCATGCGCATTTAAAAATGCACGAGTGCCCCTCCCACACCCGCTCGCGACCTCTCAAACCTAAGAGGGGCCCGAATGCTTCGTCGGAAGTACCCCGACCCAGGACACCCAGCTTGCTTGTGTCCTGGACCAAAGCATCCTCTGCAATCAGGCTGCCTCCCGTGCCCTGGTCGTCGCCACGTTTCATCTCGTTTATTATACATTCCCTTATTTATATATTATTATTATTTTTTTTTTACGCCGTAACGCGAAGTTACTCCCTCTTGTACTAAAATGTTTGTATTAGTTTTAATTGAAGCAAATAGACATGTAAATCTCCTTGCTTTGAATCTGCTAGACAACGGTGATAAACAACTGAAAATGGTTCATGTGTTGGACCTTAATGATTGTCGTTAAAGATATTCTCTATTTTCATGTATTTTATTTTTGGATCTGTTACTTGGAATTATTTCTTAACTATTTTTTTTACTGAAATTTTTGTTGTTTTAATTCTATCGTATTAAACGCTGTTCTTCTATTTGATAAAAGAGATCGTGTGTGAACTAATGTGTTGGATAAGTATGGTGAATAGATAGGAAAAGTTACGGAACACAGTGATAATAGTGGTCATGACTTAATGAGGGTTACTGAAGGGATATTTACTAACATGGACATTTACTGTTATTACAATTTTTTACTGTTGGTTTACGTGGAATTCATCATTGGATGGTCCTTTTTTAATTATGGTTTCGGTCATATTTTATTCTACAATAGAAAAAAAGTATTTTAATTATTAATTTATCAACAGAGTAATTGAAAACTAATTACATATGAATATTAATATTATATTTTCTTTAATATATATATTACATAATATAATTATATTTTGTATAAATATAATATTATATTTTCATTTGAATCACATAATTTAATTATTTTTAAACCACGTCATTTAGCGTCATGTAATACATGACGCGTAAGAAATATGCAGATGACTTCATGCAATATGACAGTTCAACACTCCTTGTACATTAACCATGAATATTACTATCATTAGTTTAACAAGATTTTGTGAACCATTACTAGTTTTAACCTGGACACCTCAAAACCTTTTTTAATGTAATAAATATAATAAATACTCAATAAAAATAGTAATAAATCACTAAGAAAATTTTATTAGATAAGAATAAATAAAAGAGTAATCTATAAAAACGTAGCTAACTGAACAATTTTGTAATACAGTACTATTGTTGCTCAGAGAAAAATTATTTTCAATGTTAGTAGTTTATGTTCTCCATCGTTTCGGTGGTCAGAGCATACGTATTCCTAAGAAAAGCACCGTTACCTGCGGAATAGTGATCCAGTTTTTTCTCTTCTACTTCTTTTAAATGAATCTAATTATGAATATTTGCCTTATATACACATGTACATACTCGTCAGTATAAAAAAAATGAATGTATGTGATAAACCTTGTATTTAAATTAACTTATTTAATTATGTAAAAAGTATTTGGGTTTCAATTAACCACACATCTCAAGAATGATTGTTCTGAGTATATTCAAGACTACCCATTTATCGGTACAGTTACATTACACTGATAAGTCTCTTAACACTGATCAGTACACTAATAAGACGCTAACACTGATCAGTTACTGATAAGTCGCTAGTCGCTAGCTACTTATCAGTTACATTGACTGATAAGTCACTTGGTACAGTTACATTACACTGATAAGTTGCTTTAAATTTAGCGATCATTGGTTAGTATTAATATTTAATTCTATTGCTGATTCTAATGTATGTGATGATTCATTTAAAAGGACTTAATACACTACTTAAAATATATATATATATATATATATATATGTATATATATATATATATATAGTATGTACATACATACATATATATATGTATGTATATGTATATATATATATATATATATATATATATAGTGTAATAGTTAATTAAATAATTTGATAATAAAAATTACATTAGTTTTCTTTATTAAATAAATGTTAGAACATTTACATTTTAATAATGAAATATAACTTTTTTCTTTATTTTTACAAATATTTTGTTATGTTATTTTTCCACTGAATTTAAACAATTATTTTATAATTAATTTTATATAAACAACTTAAGAAACACTTCAATACGTATAGGTATATATAATCATATTTACAAAGTAACGCGCTCCGGATAACTACAACATTCTTTTTATACTGTATATGTATACTCGTACCGGTATACAGGAAAAGAGAAAAAGAGTGGGAAAAATAAAGAGAAGTGGAATCAACGTTTTTCTTTACTGAATATTGATGTAAACATATATGCGCATATGCGTAAGTTTACAGAGAGAAAGAGAGAGTGAAAGAGAAATAAATGTATTGGGAATCACTGAAGGATAATCGATATGTTTTCTCCCACCTCTCATTCTATATATATTATACGCATATATGTATAAAATCTCGCTCTATGTCTTTCTGTCCTATATATATATATATATATGCTTAGCGTTTCGTAACGATTTTTGATTACGAGTCAGCTATTTTTTTCTCCATGCTAAAGTCTATCTCAAAAGATCCGGCAACACGCCCCAAAAACAGTTTTCACTTCAAAAAAAATTCAATATTTACAATATTATTACGGAAAATTCTAATCAAGAATCATCCAGAAATTACACTATTTATTTACCTTTTTTACAATTCGTCTCGTAAATTTAATTTTTACAGATTCGTTCTCTTTGTTTCTGAAACATCTTATTATATTGATGTGATGTTTTCATTTTAATATATGTTTCAAATAAATAAAATTATTTATGCCAAAAGAAGTTACATTTATTGTTAAATTAAATAATTCTATATATTTTTGTAAGTTTATTAATTAAAATTAAAATTATTCTACCGTCGTAGTTGATCTGTAAGGTGCGATCACTTCGTGGTCAGATTTCATTATAAGGACAAGTTTCAATGATGTTTCTTTGCTGAATAATTTTATTTAGTCTTTTTTTCTACCTCGTCGTATCTAATTCTACTTGTAAACATCCCTTACTTACTCTTTCCTCTCCTCTTTTGTTCCTTACTCCTTTACTGCTTCTGCATCCAGTTCCTCTTCTTATTTGATGCGTCCTATCCGATTATCTTTTATTCTATATATTTTCTTTAATATAATTTCTCTCTTTTCTAACCCTTTTCAACATGTTCTAACTCCTGATTTTTCTCTCTTTTCATTTTTACTTTTCCATCCATCTCTTTATCTACATTTTAAAGCTTTACTTAATTTTTTTCTTCTCAGTCAAGATTTAAGTTTTACATGTATACAATACTTCTTCTACTTTATCGTTAACCTTGTTTCCTGTAAGAATGTAAAACATCCGGTTCTCTATTCTTCTTTTTTAATCTTTCCCATTCTCTAGCCGATCTCTTTATTTCAGTAATACTTTTATCTTTTCTTTCCAAAACTTCTTTACTTTTATCAAATTTTTTTTTTTCAATCTCTAACACTTATGTTCTTAGAGTTATACCACAAGCATAGAGGTTAATCAATACCTTTATGCTTATTTTTATTCCTTAATTAATTTAGAATAATTTAATATTAATATAAATATCTGGTTTCTAACAATATTATTTTTCCATTAACTTCCTGCAATACTTAATGGGTAAAGCGGATGTTGAAATATTTGGAGTAATTGATTGGTGGTTTTTAAACTGAAGAGCGATCCCTGATTGAATATTTATTTTTTATCAACTGCCTTCGTAGTAGAAGACGATTTTGAACTCCCTGATATTCAGAGTAGGACAGAGTGCAATTTGTTATATAGACTACATTACGAATCTATTCTTCACATCTGTTATTTTGAGGTTTTATTTTTACTTTGAACTTCCTGCACTGAAAGTTATCCTTCTCGTAAGTTTGGCAATGCTTCTTGTAATTTTATCTTTACATTCAAAATTATGCCATCATGTGATGCTTTCTAAACATTCAAATTGTCTTTTCTTTTCATCTGCCTATTTACGGCATATGTTGTTAAATATTTTTCTACTTCATTTTTAATTTAAAAAAAAAAGTACTAAATAAAAGATAACAAAAAAATTTCCTAATAATATTTTTATTATTAAAAAAAAATTATTCTTTAATGTAATAATTGAAGTGTAATTTTGTCAAAAGATTTACTTTTGTTATTAGACATACTGGTTAGAAGTTGTATATAGTACAAGAAACCGTAATGTAATGTCTATGCAGTAGTATGATGAAGTTTAACGAGAGGAAGTAAACTGTCAAAGGAGCACTCCTGAGCTTCTGATGTTTCCTCTGATACTAGAACGATTGCATAAATTAATTAAGTAATTGGTAGGAAACCTTAATGATATATAATTTAAAGTATACTGGGTAGTTGTAGCAATGGGTTTCAAAATTTTGACTTATATTAATTGTGTGTGAATATATTTATGTTTGTGTGTGTATGTATGTATTTAGATGTGTGTTTGTGTGTGTGTGTGGTATGTGCTGAGAGATAAAGAGAGAAATAGAAAGAGAGAATGATCATATGGAAGGGTAAAGAGAGAAATAGAGAGAAGGAAAAGTAGTTGTGGGGGTTGGTAAAGATGAAGTGAACTTTGATAGCTATTGGTACTTATATGGAAAGGGGAAACTACCCTATTTAACTTGTAACAAGTTTCGGTTTATCAACTTGAGGCTGAGGAAAGGTGATCTTAAACTTTTCCTCTGTCATTAAACAATATCATTTAAATAAAACCACAGCGGTATTATTAAAACCTTTGTGTTGTCGAATAAGAATGACTGTAAAGTTTTGACTTATTCCTATTGTCTTCTTGGGAATTGAATCGTACATATTTTGAATATACATTTCTTATTTGTAATTATTATAAGAAAATATGTTTATGTATTAAAATAAAACCGATAGTTATTAAAATAAGTAAAAAATAAAAGACGTTTAAAAGGAAATTACTTTTATTACCTTATTTCAAATTTTTATTTATCAAGACCTTTCTGATTTATTAATTACTAAATGAATGTTATTCTTACAGAATAAAATTAGAAGGTTTTATTTTATTACATGCTGTACATTATTATATAACTATTATAGGAGAATTGAATTCAAACAAGTAACGGTTCTGAAAACATTAATTATACTAATAAATAATAGTTTAATAATAAAATAATAATAATAATTAAATTAAATAAATAAATAATTTTTGTCACCTCAGTTAAAATTTTGCGTGGTCCAGAATTACTTGATGTTTTTATTTTAGAAATAAGTAGATAGGCTTATACCTTAATTATTATTCAATTATTAACAATAAATAGTTAAATCCGTATTCATGAACTCCTGGTAAATTAGTATTAATAAGCCCACCGCTCAGGTCTAGTGGATAACGCGACATCGCAAATCAGCTGACTTCGAAGTCGATAGTTCTAAGGTTCAAATCCTAGTAAAAGGTAGTTAGTTACTTTTATATGGATTTGAATACTAGATTGTGGATACGGGAATTCTTTGGTTGTCGGATTTCAATTAAGCACACTTCTCAGGAGTGGTCGACCTGAGATTGTACAAGACTACACTTAATTCACATTCATACATATCATCCTTATTCATCCTCTGAAGTAATACCTTAACGGTAGTTGTGGAGGCTAAACAGAAAAAGATTGATAGTTTAGTATTAATCATTTTCCACTTAATAATTAAGTGAAACATAAAAAGAATATTTTGAATAAAGATATAAAATAAAAATTTTCAAAGTTATTTTTTTTTTTACAAATAATTATCCTTTATTTGTCTAAATTAAAATTATTAATTGTTATAGATCTTTTGATCTATTTTTAGTTTACAGAATTCAGCAAGCATGAATGGAATTCACTGTTGATGTATTTGCATGATGTTGTAGATGTAAGTTGCTCCTCGAGTTAAAAATTTATTACCAAACAAATTACGCATTTTTAAAACTTTGCAATAATTAAAACTTTTAAAAATAAATAGAAAGTACCCATGAATTGAAAAGAAAAAGGTAATTCTCCAGCAATCTTTGTATTTCTTTCGCTTTGAAATCGGAATTCAATTTTTATAAATAAAAATAGGCGTGTATAATGATGTGTATATCTGATTTGTTATACATTGTTATTTATTTTTCACACAAAAATATATTTTATACATTTGTTATACATCGTTTCCATCTTTTATATTATAAAAGAAACTTTCAATTTTATTTGTAATTTTATACATGTACTGTTTTTTTTTCTTTATAATTGTTATATCATTTAAATTTTTTGGTATTATTTTTATTTTTTTTAAATATATTTTTCACGAAAATAAATACACTATTATTATTATTAAAAGATTATAACGTAATAATTTATTGACAAAAATTGTGTAATTAAAGTATTTTTTCATAAATTTATTTTTAAAACGTCCTCCAACTTCCGTTGCGAAGTAATGGTAGCATCATAGCTGCAAATCCCGCTCTTATTTTTTATTTATTTTTTTTTTTTAGATTCCTGATCCACCGAAAGGTATTACGTCAATATATATGAATGGAAATGAAGTGTATTCGTGTATAGTCACAGATCGACTACAGAAATAGTCGGCCACACATATCAGGAGATGTGTGTGGAAAATTGGAACCCAACCATCAAAGGACACTGGTATCCACGATATAATAGTCAAATCCCTATAAAAGTAACTGCCTTTACTAGGATTTAAACCTTAAAACTATGGTTTTCGAAATCAGCTTATTTTCTATGATAAATTTAACTACTAGACCAATCCATTGGGTTCCCGTACATGTTTAACATTTCTTTATGTTACAAAACTTGTACTACGTATTCTTAAGTAGAACCTTCGAGTTACATGATAAAATAATCTATAAAAAATTTACTTACAATTTTATATAAACTTATTAAATTTGATTTTTAATTTTTTTTTTATTAAAAAATGCCTGTTTAGATTATATACCCTAATAAGAAATTTTTATTGTTAGTTTGGATTGTAATTTTTTATGCATCGTTATGAATGTAAGCAAAATAAATGTTATTTATGTTGTAATGTCAAAGTAGTAAATACTATTCATGTTTCTCTTCTACACTATATATAAACTACGTGTGTGATTCCTTGCTAAATTTAACATAAATTTATGATTTTTTGTAAAAAATTATGTATTTTTTGCTTAAGATACTCTTTTAGTATTGTTCTTCGTTTTCAGTCATTTGACGGGTTTGATGCTCTCCAAGATTCCATGTCTAGTACCAATCGTTTAATTTTGGTATACCCACTTCATCCTGCTTCGCTAAAACTTTGTTTTATATCTTCCAAACGTTGCCTGCCTGCACAATTTTTCCCATCTACCCGTCCCTCCAATATCAAAGCGAATATTCCAGGATTCCTTAATATGTTGCTTATAAGTCTGTCTCTTCATTTAACTATATTTTTTTCCAAATGCTTATTTCTTCATCGGTTTGCCATAACACCACTTTACTTGTCACTTTATCCAACCATTTGATTTTTTATATTCTCCTGTAACACCACATTTCAAAAGCTTGTAATATTTTCTTCTCAGGTACTCCTTTCTTCCAAGTTTCACTTCCATATAAAGCTACGCTTTATGCTATGCTTCAAAAATGTTTTCCTGACGTTTAAATTTGTTTTTAATGTAAGCAAATAATATTTCTGACTGAAAGCTCGTTCCGCTTGTGCAATTCGGCATTTTATATCGCTCTTGCTTCGTCTATCTTTAGTAATTCTGCTTTCCAAATAACAGAATTCTTCTACCTCCGTAAACTTTTTTCTTCCTATTTTTATATTCAGTGATCCATCTACTTTATTTCTACTACATTTCATTACTTTCGTTTTGTTCTTTTTTTCTTTTTGTACGGTAGTTCACGTTTATTTTCGTGCTCTTAGTATGATGATTTTTAAAAATTAAAATTATTTAAGTTCTTTTAACAGTAAAAAAAAAATCAATACTTATTAAAAAGTTAACATACAAGTATAAAAATAAGAACAAGGACCATCCAAGACGTCCAGATTAGATGACTAGTTTTTGTCACCGACTTAATACCCTTTTCAAATTAGAACAAGAAATCAACCAAATTAATCGATTGAAGGAAATAGCTGAAAAATACGGTTGCAGATCTCCTTTTCAAAGACAGAATTGATGATAAGTGCCAGTAAATATAAGAAATAACAAAAGAATTTTGACAAAATTAAGCTCATGGATCACATTAAATATCTTGGAGAAATAATTAATAGAAACGGAACTGATAAATTAATAACCGAAACAAAAAAACACAAATTAGAACAAATATACTTTTTCACAAAAAATATTTAGAACAAAACAACCTTTCTATAGATGCAAAATACAGGCAAAATTAAACTTAAAATATACAAAATTAACGCATAGCCCCAGTTGTAAGACTTGTACGGCATGGAAACTTCAAATATAATTAGAATAGGAAATTTGCTAAAGAAAGGAAAGAGAATTTTAAGAGGGGTATATCGTCCTTAAGGAACACAAGAAGATCACAGACTGAAATCAAATCAAATAAAGAGATATATGATAAAATTTAAGACCTAGAAGTAAAAAAAAAAACCACGACTACAATCCTACGGATACATGGTCCGAATAAACCAATCAAGGATAAAGAAACAGATCTTTAATGAACTGTGTGGAATTATAAACTTCAAAATGCTTATTAACAGGTTAAAGAAGAGCTAAACAAAAGTTCAGCTTAACAGTAGAGACTGTCTAGATCGAAAAAAAGTTTAATTATAGATTCCTGTATGTGTAAAGAAAAAAACTTAACAGAGGAGAATGGCGTGAAGAAAGACATGCTAAACAGTCAAAAAGAATGAAGAATTTCTGGAAGAAAAAGAAAGAAACTACATGTAATATTTGCGTGGTCCTTGAAAGTCAATTCACGGAGAATAATTTTATTCATTTTTATGATCTTAGTAACTCATTATTAGTACTTCATTATCGGGGAGGCGAAATTTAAAAAAAAAAAAAATAAAAAAATTTTTGCACTTTCAATTATTATACAAATCAGCTACTAAAAGAAAAAAAAAAGAGAAAATAAGGGAGTTCATAAAAATAATAATTTCAATAAGATTATCATGACATAGGTGACATGATTTTTTTCTTTTTTTTTTTTAATAAATTAAATTTATATTAAAATCTTTTATTTTTTTCTCATGTAATTAGTAAAATTTTGTTTTTCAATTTTTCATCAAACATTTGTTCATTTAGTTATTTTAATGATTAATTTTTAGTAGCCCGAAGCATTATAAGGGGTTGTTGTACGTCATGCCATTCTTATCTATCTTTTTGTTTTTAACGAAGAATATCGACCGACCCCATAGTTAAATTTTATTTGTAAATATACAAGATGTTAAAATCAAATGAACTTTGTGATTTATCGTTTCTGTTTAAAAGTTTTAAACTACAAGTACCCAAGAGAGATGATTCTAAACAAATAATATAGTTAACCATATAGGAAAAGTTGGCGTGAGTTAGGTTTTATTTTTTTTTTTATGAATTTGTTAGCCATTAATTTGTTACTGAAGGTGATCGGACCACTGGGAGGAACCTTTACTTCAAGTTTTTTTTTTTTTTTTTAACGGCGTACAACCTTTGTTGTACCTTCATAAAGCAGTTTGTCACGACAACTACCTTAGGAGCAGTAAACCCTTTTCCTTACTACTGGTTTACTATTTCTATTAGTATTAATTCTAGTACTATTACTTTTACCACCATACCATACCATACCTACCAAACATTCTAACCTATATTACTTCATCCGACTCACACCAGTTCCTCTTTTGTTGTTGTTTTTGTTATTTTTTGTTTTTGTTGTTGTGCTTAAACTACAATAACCGTTGCTGTTCACTTTTGCTACCGCACCATTCCACCTCAAATTCTCGTTGGTACTTATTTTCTTTTTCCTCTAATAAAGCAACTCTTTCTTTATGGTTGTTACCGGAGTGAACGCTAGAGTCATTCCTCGCGATAAATGTGGGTCGATTCTCCCTTACCGAGTCGGTAGTGGTGTGTGGTTGTACGCGATGAAGAGTAAGTGAGGTGGATTACTACTAAACTACTTTTTTCCCTTTCCCAGTAGACTTGGTTTCTACTTTCTCTTCTGTCGGTAGTCCACTTTAATTTTGGTAGAAAAAAGGCTTTTTTTTTCTTTTAGTTTTTATTATTTTTTTAAACCTATTTGTCACCGTCATACAACAGTATTTTAACCTAAAATGTAGTATTACTCTATTTAATCTAAAAGTAAATTAAATACTCTATTAAATTAAGAGCATAGATATTACTTACAAATAATAAATTAGAGTTTAGTAACTACCGATTATGTATAACCTCTCCCTCCCACTCACTCTCTCTCTCTCTCTCTCTCTCTCTCTTTTCTGTTGAGCCTCGTGACTACCGTAAGGTATTTACTTCAGAGGATGATATGTATGAATGTGATTGAAGTGTATCTTATAAAATCTCAGGTCGACCACTCCTGAAAAGAGTGATTAATTGAAACCCAACCACTAAAGAACACCGGTACCCACGATCTAGTAACCAAATCCGTATAAAAGTATCTACCTTTACTAGGATTTGAACCTTAGAACTATCAACTTTGAAATCAGCTAATTAGCTATGTCGCGTTAACCACTAGATCAGCCCAATGCTTTCATATAACCTCTATTATCTATTTCCGGAGTTTTAGATAAGACATTAAAGTAATTTTAAGGTTTAGATAGTTGAAGAGAAAAAAATAAAAATATGATCCAGAATTAGATATTTTCAAACAACGGAATTATGTATTTTTAGTTTTTATTAAAAATGAAAACTTGTAGAGTAAATAAAAAAACGAAGAAATTTTGGGAACGAATTCAAATAATCTCTTACCAAGAATTTATGTATTAAATTCCATCTAGGAAAAAAATCTAGGGTGTCCAGAGAAAGAATGAAGGAAATGAGTCTAATTCTACCTATAAAGAAAAAGAATAATCTATAAAAAAAAAAAAATTGTACCGAATGAAAAATAAATAAGGAGTAGTAAATAAACAATTATGCATTATTGAAAAATTCACAAGAGAAAGATTATTTTTTTGACAAACTCTAGATTAGAAGACTATAATTTAAAATATATACATATTTTTTTTAACGATTTAAACTAATCGATAACTCATGTTTCTTTTATCTGGTAATAAGACCAAATAATTTCTAGAAATTTATATAAAATCAAGAGAAATATGGTTTATGTATTAGAGGATACTTTGGTCACAATTGATACGTAAACCAAAACTTAACTAATTTAAGTTTTTTTTCACTATTTCATTTTATGTTCTCTTAGAATTTTTTAATAGAAATAATCATTTTATTGTTGTAATAAAAATCTCTACTTTATTCCATCTATTCTGTCAACTTCACTATTATTTTTTCTTTGACATTTGTAATTTTATATGTAAAATCTCTCATGTTGTAGTTCGATCCTTTTAAGTTTGAAGCTAATTTATAAATTAATGCAAACTTTAATATATGATTCAGTTTTTAATTCCTTTGATAAGAAGTTTTCATTACCATATTCATCATTTTTATTTATTTATTTATTTTTTTTATCTTCTTAGATTCTTTCGTTTAAATATTTTCAATTTTGATTTCTTTAAAATAATTTTAAGTTGTTTCAAGCTACATTAAAAGAAATTTATAATTTTTCAACAATTATTCAAATTTTCAAAGATAATAAATTTATACAAATTAGCTGAAGGCTTTAGCTCAAACTAAAAAATTTTTTAAATATTTAAAAAAATTTTTTTATTAAATGGTAAAAAATCTCTTGAGATTTATCTAATTTTTACTGTACATGTTAATCAGAAGAAAAATATTTCAAAATTAACTATTCGGGAATTAGTATTTTTTTTTTCTAATATCTCTTTATTTTCACCCGAACTCTTAAGTCATACTTTTACGTAAGGATTTTGACCCAGATTTGAAAAATAGGATGGAAAAAATTATCTTTTAGGTTTAAACTACAGTAAAATAACAAAAAAAAAAAAACCATTTTCGGAAAGTTCAAAAAATGGTGTAATCATTACAATAAAACCAAATAAAAAATCAATTTAAAATTAAAATACGAGGGGGGGGGGTTTAATCAATTATAAACGGGAATTTTGTTCCTGGGTGTCAACTATTTGTACGATTTTGGTATTCTTGGATGGAATCATTAGGTAGGGAGAGCCGGCCATTCCACACCCCAACTAATTTGTCTGTAACGCTGACGATATCGAAGCAACAGGTGCACCCCTCCACTGCCCAACGCATAATTATAAAATTTCTTGCTTGTGAAGGAGTTCAAGCGACGGCAATTTTCCGGAGATTGACTGCACAGTTCGGGGACGAAACATATTATCAAGGACTCGTGTGTTTGCTTGGTATAAAGAGTTCAAAACAAGGACGAGAACAAGTGGAAAATCAGGAACACGATCTATCTTCTCGAACCAGCATTACGGATGAAAAATTTGCGCGGTTCGAGACATTCTTGAAAACAATTGACGGGTGAGTGTATTCCAAATTAGAGCAGTCAAGCAATCATCACAAACAACTTACGGTACTGTAAAATGTGTGCTACATATGTCTCTCGCTTTTTGGCCGCAGATCAGAAATTAAGACGTTTGCGTTGAGAAGTTGAGGTGTTCAGAGGCTTACAGCAAGGTTTGCGAATGAAGATGATGCATTTTTTTTATCGGATTGTCACCTGCGACGAAATGTGGGTCCACCACTACATTCCCCAATCAAAACAAGCCAGTATGATGGAAAGGGAAGGCGGCCCTATTGTCAGCTGGCAAGGTTCAACCGTTTTTTTCTACTACCGAGTAATTTTACTCATTGACTTTTGCAAGAGTGATGCACAATGAATGTTGCTTACTACTGCAAGCTGTTGAACGAAATGAGGGCTGCATATCGCCGCAAAAGACGAGAACAACCGATTCGAAAGGCCATCCTCCTCCACGCTAGGTCCCATACTGCAGTTTTAACGATCTCAAAACCAGAAGAAATGCACTGGACTGAACTAGATTATCCGTTCTACAGCGCGGACCTATCGCCCTGCGATTTTCATTTTTTTGGGGCACTTAAAAAAGCTCTAGGTGGGCAAACGATTTGTAGATGACGAGGAATTTGTGCGCAATAGGCTCCTGACGCAACCAGCTTCATTCTGCGATACTGCGATAAAAAACCTTCCTTCTCGCTGAGAAAAATTTATTTCTAAAGCAGGAAATTATGTAGGAAAATAAATTATATTTGCCTTGTAAATACATTTATTTTTTAAATAAAATTCCGTTTGTATTTGATTTACTCTCGTAATATCGACATCTGGTCAGTTAATAAGCCAAGAAAGTGGCTCAGCTGGTTGTAAATAGTTTCTATCCTGAAGATGATGGCTATGAAAAGGAGATTATATATAAAGAGGAAGAATATATAAAGAGGTCATGAACAAGCCGTAATTTATTACAGCTTGTTCATGACCTCTTTATATATTCTTTATATTAATCTGATGGATTAACTCTCACCCAAGTCTAAACCAGATCCACGTTTATATTTTTGTATTTTGAAATTCCCAGTTCTCTTATACTACCGATAAAATAGATGTCTGCAATTTTATTCATCCAAATCCTGTGCACATATTGATTTTATAATATAAAGGGTCCAGCCTAAAGGTATCCAAATGTAACGACCTATATTTAACAAAAAACCAATCTCTTAAATGAAGGCTCAATCGGCAGCAAATATCTCAAATTTGTTCTGTATAATTTTAAGTTGATTCGTATGCGCAGGCAAGCCTATATGCAATACATTTTGGTCAGTTGAAATGTGGACTCCAAAATAAAAGGTTCACGCATGGTTTGTTTAGAGAAATTTTAATCAGTAATGGAGTTTCAACGGCGTGTGCGTACTGAATGGAACATCGATGCTGTTATACCTAAGTCTATTTATCAGTGAAATAAGTCATTAATAAAGACTGAAAGGTTAATTTCACTCACCGGAAATCATCCAAAAGTTTTAGTTAGTGACGAACTGTACATCTTGTACGCGACGAATTCACTGCCAATCCTGGAAAATTAATTAGGTGACTAATTACGAACTGTAAATTTTGTGTTTTATTGTTCCCTATATTTTTCATTAACGGAAACGCTCCATTTTCGAAAATACAAGTTAGATATGATGCAAAGATAATGCACCGTGTCGAAAATAATTCTAATTACCTTGATATGTTGCTATTTAGCGATAAGGGAACTTTTCATACTTGCAGGAAAGTTAACAGACACAATTGTCAAATTTTGGGTAATGAAAACCTCCATAAAGTAATCTAAATTGAAAGGGACACACCAAAAGTCAATGTTTAGTTAGGACTGCACAAAAATAGCGCCATTCCCACTGTGAAAGAACATCTCAACATACTTGAGAACTTTCTTGTTCCTCAGATTCCTGCAAGTTTCAGTTTACAAGATTGTGCTCGACCGTACGGTTGAGCACCATGTTACCATGTTCTTGAACAACACTTTCTCCGTATGTTAGATCGGAGGAAGAAGTACATCTGCATAGCCACGTAGATCTGCAGATATGGAAGTTTTTTTTTTACCCCTCCGTGACCCCCGTTAGGGGGTTTCATCAAAGGATGTAGATGAAGCGTGTGTAAAAGTTCCCTGCTTGACCGGAATTCGAATCCGGCACCTCTGAATAAAAGGCCGAGACGCTACCACTCAAAGACCATCTAGATACCACTCAAAGACCATCTAGAATTCAAAGAAATCTAGATGGCCTTTGAATTCATAAGATTTAGAAGTTCTTTGGACTTTTATCTTGGATATTTTCTAAAAGTTGTCTATACCAATGAAAAGTTCGAGATTTTGACGATTTAAAAAATTGGTAAAGTGTTGGTATATTAACGCCGCAGATTCTCCTAAACAACTGGTAAGAGTTAAATTTTTATCTAGATGTCTGCCGAGTTGCATAATAGATTGAACTTTATTAACTTACATTAAATCTTGGTGAGTTGCTGTGTTTATTAAAAAAAAAAGAAGAAGAAGAAAATTATTAAATTATTTAACTGGTTCTCTTAATACAAGCTGTTACTTTTGGATACCTTTGCCCGGATAGCATTTATACCTAAATTGTAATTAGAAGAAAAATATTTTTCCATATTTGTTATATAAAAAATTTTTAATTTATTTCAAATTTAATTTATCAATTCAAATAAAACAAGAATGGAATAAATTATTAACACATTTGTGTTGTTTAATTTAGTAACATATTTTTTGTTTGTTCATTTTGTTATTTCTTCTTGCCAGTTCAACCGGATGTATGAGTAACTGCTTTGGAATGTTAATCACTGTTTTATCAATTTTTATTTTGCGATTTTGCTGCCGGTCACGTAATTCCTTATACTTTCTCACATTTCATTTTTTTTCTTGGTAGACGCGCCTGCGGGTTTGCGCGCGTTTTAGTGTGTGCTCGCTTCTTTGTTTTAGACCCTTATTCTTTAGTCGGGATTTTACCAACGAAATGTGCACAACACGTTACCCCCGACTCATCATGGAGAATTTTAATCATCAGGGAATTTTACCTCAAATTTAAACAAATGAAAAGACTATGCAAAATTCGTCACTCGTACCTTATTCAATGAACACCTTCTTTAATATAATTTAATAACCTGTTTGTTTTAATTTGCTTTTATTTTATAATTTTGTTGCTGATATATGAAGCTTAAGTCCAGTCTACTGTATGTTTCCAAAATACTTCAAAATATGGTGAAAAATTTCAAGTGTACTATATATATATATTAATTTAAAAAACTTCGTTATTTAAAAAAGTATATACTTGGTTTTCTTAGTTATCAGTTTGATTGTTCTTCTATCTAATGATTATTCAATATTTTTCTTTTCAAATACGTTTATTAAATTACTGTTTTGTTTCTTCCAAATCTTAATTAATTTTAAGTATAACGTTAAATTTTAAGTGATAATATTACACCGTTAATTATTATTATTTACTTTGTAAATGTCATATTAGCTTTTCAAAATTCACTACACCTTTATCAAAATAACAATAATTTATACATTTTCTTATTTTTCTAAATACTTTTTTTAAAATTATGTTTATTCAAAATTTATAATTAATTAAATTAAATAAATGATTAATTTTCTTTTATTTGATTAGAAAATATCTAAAGAACTATTATTATAAAATTGTGTTATACATATTTAAAAGTGTAATTAGATTTTTATTGAAAAATCACTGATAAGAATATAATTGAATAGAGTGCTTTTTATCTTCCTATAAAATATAGATAGTGTAAATTTACTCCTAGAAAGTACTACATTGTTGAAAAGAAAATGGTGATGGACAGGAAATGTGTTTTAGTAGGTGAACAATAGGAAAGATAGAAGATGGATGACGGAAAATGGAAAATAAGAGCTGAGAGTCTACTATAAAGAATGATAGACCGGTGATTTTGCATATATTTCATACATATATATATAAGAACACGTGCACTACACACTGCCAAACCCACATATATTCGCACGCGTACTTGTATGTAAAAAGGAAATAAAGATCTTCATAACAATAAAGTAGTCTTGAATAGAATATTTTTGCTTAACATTAAAATAAATAAAACTAAGCAGTTATTTTTAATTTATTAACCAAAGAAAGAAAAAAAAAATGTTATAATAATTTTAGTATAAACAAATTTAAGATTTTAAATGTTTAAAAAGGAAATTAATTTTAAAATGTACTCCTTGTATTTCTGATCTTTATACCTGTTTTGTTCAAATGCTACGATTTTTGTTTAGTTTAGCTATGTAGAAGGAAAAAGTGATCTATTTATTTATTTATTTTTAACAAGATATATTTTATAAAAATAAAAAATTAGTCACAAAAATTTTAGCATTACTCAAATAGTTTTAACAGACATTATTTTTTAAATTTGTTGAAAAAATCTCCACCTCGGTCACATAGTGGATCTTTACCTCATTATTTTACTAAGAAGGTTTCGGACACAGATAACACTCAAGCTTTTAATTTTTCACACGGTGGGAATTGATTGATTAATTAATAGAGTAATCCCGGCCTTCGTGGCGGAGTCGTAGCGTCTTGGCCTTTCATCCGGAGGTCCCGGGTTTGAATCCCGGTCAGGCATGGCATTTTTCACACACGCTACAATTCATTTATCTCTGAAGATAAAGATATACCTAACGGTGGTTCCGTAGGTTAAAAAAAAAAAAAAATAGAGTAATCACGAAAATTGTAATAACTGTCAGACCATGTTCTTATTGGTGAAAATATAGAAAACTGTTCATATAAACTTAAATTCAGAAACGTTTCGTTATCAAGTACAAACGTAAGAATTTCAAAGTATACTAAACATCAAACATATCAAAACGTGGCAGATTTTTAATTAGACATTAAACGAAATTTTCAATATTACAAAACAAAAGAACTAAATATTTATAAAAAGAATAAACAATTAAAATTTAAGAAATCTGATGTGAACACATGACTTCCTTGTACGCAAATTAAACTACATATATATTTTTAAACGATAAGTACATAATATTTTATTGTATTAATAACTTCTGATATTTTTTTGTCATTATTATTTATCGTAAATTCTTTTACAGTCGGAAGATAATAATTATTAATAAATTTACATTAAAAAAATTTTACATAAAAAAGGAGATTAAGTCTAATTCGAACCAATGTACCATCCCCTTGTAAGATCCAACTATTTCATTAATTAAAATTTAATTTGGCTATTACTCTGGAACCAATGAAAATAAGTACCACTTATGATAAATCATTGAACAACTCTCAATGAGGCCTTATTACTGAAGTTACGAAATAGTCCAAAATCCAATTTGTTTTGAATTTTGGGCTTTTTTTGGACACTTTTGGTTCAGTTGATTGCAAGACAAAAGGGGGTGTACAGTACTAGATGTTCTTCACATTCCTAAATTCAAAATTCCAGCATTCAACGGCTAATCGTTTTTGAGTTATGCGGGATATTCTGTACGTCTGTACATACAAACGTCGTGCCAAAACAAGCCAAAATACATTCAGGAATGGTCAAAATGGATAATTTCGTTAAAATCAGTAAATGGAAAATTTTTCGCAGTTATATTTCCTTGTAAGATCGTATAAGGAAGTAAAAAGACAAAATATTTGCCTATCAATGCTCGCTAACGAATCATTTCCAAACTTATGTTTATATAAACTGCCTTTTTTATTTTCAACAGTAATACAATTCTGAATGTTTATAATATTTTTCATGAATCATCTTTTATTTATTTACATTCTTTTAAATTTTTGTAATGAACAATTTATATAAATCTCACTTCTCTTTATTATTATGAGAACCAACCAACGATTTTTAATGAAATCGAGATTATAAATGTTGCTTCAAAAGAAGTATCTTTAGTATTTTTAATATTAGCGGTATTAAATAAAAAATAATTTAAAAAAGAATTTTGATTAAAAAGTATATTATTTGATAATCATTTTTATTATACCTTAGTTTTTCCTGGGCGAAAAACTCTTCCGCGTTATCACCCGAGATTTGTACCTTAGAATGATGTAAATAAAATCAAAGTTTAAAAGGTTTAAAAAATTAATGTAGAATCTATTTTTACTTCCTTGTACAAAATTAAAGGAAGTATTGTGATTGCAAAAAATTTCAGTTTTTAGATTTCAATAGAAATATTCATTTCGACCATCCCTTAATACGTTTTGACTATTTTCGGCATGACGTCAGTACGTTCGTACGTACAGCACTTATATATATATATATATATATATATATATATATATATATATATAAGTAGTATACAAATATATAAAATATCAATTAATGAAATATATAGATTCTGAAAGAGAAGGCACACTGGTTCGAATCTCCTTTTTTCTTTTATTTTTTAACTTTTTTTATTTAAATACATTTATTTATTAATAATATTTATTTAATATATTAATGATTTATTAGTATTAAGCATTTTTTTGCGATAAATAATAATCGTGTTATTTTGTAATTTTCGTACAAGAAAGTCACGTAGTGTACACATTATTTTTTTTAAAAATATTTTTGATTTGATTTTAATTTTGTTTTTTATATTTTATTTTAAGCAATGTTTTGATTTTTTTTGTTTTTTAATTGTTAATTGTCATTTAAATTCTATGTTGTTAACTTTATTCAAAATTTAAAAAATGTATTCATTGTTTACTTTTTCAGCAGTAGTAGCGTTGTATATGTTCATTTCTTGTTCTCAACTCCCCAGACCATGATTATCTGGTAATAATATAACTTAACGAGTGTATATAAGCTGATATATTTTTATTTATTTTTTTTTTTTATTAGGTTTTATATGGGCATCGACTGCTATTGTCATTAGCCCTCGTCACATTCTTCAAATTAATTAATTATCACGGTAAGGCTCGTCATATGTTAGGATGTAAAGGGCCCTAACATTTCTTTAAAATAACACAGAAAACAAAAAGACACTTACAGGGTGTAAAGGGCCCTGATATTTAAAAGAAAATAAATTAACTTAAAAGAAAAATATCGAC
>JAAAKQ030369467.1:0-25682 GCA_010016005.3 Zanna intricata
CTACAGCACTCGCTGTAGCAAGAAGACCCTATCTGAGTTGAGCCATACTTGATTGGAGGACCGACTCAGATAGGGTTTAAAAAAAAAAAAAAAAAAAATACAATAATAGGTTACTGAAATTCTTTCATTTTAAAGTTACATACTCTTCATTAATAATATTAACGTTAAGTTAATATATATTTTTTACGTATTTTATTAATATTATCTTCCTATAGTCTAGTTTGCAATAATATTTAAAAATAACTTTTTCTCATTAAACTTTTTACTCTTTATTTCTAAATCAATCTGTCAACATGATCATAAATCTATTTAGAAAATTTTACTTTTTATAAAAGAATCCATGAAATAAAATCATACCACTTTTCACAACTATCATTTAACTTTGAATCATTATCAGGTAACCTCCTCTCAAAAAATTTCCGTCACATCGGTTGGTGCATTGTAAAGTAAAATTGGTAAAGAAATTACAAGTTTTTCCACCAAAGTTCAGGTCTCCTCTTTGTTGCATTTTCAAGGAGATGTCAGATTGCTTCTAGATAGTGGTGGCAATTGCCTAGCAGGCAGAGATTCATAGTGAATAACACTTTTAATGTCAAAAAAGACTCAAAATCATTTTTGTTTACATGATTTTTTGGTGCCTTACCAGTCTCATAATGATTTTCTGATTGACTTTAATGACTGAGACTTTGTTTCCCCACTATTATCATATACCCATGTCTCATTGCTGTCCATGTCGATGAAAAAGGTTTCATCATATTTGCAAGATTCTAATATTTCTGATAGATCACTACATTTTTGTCTTTCTGCAAACTGTTCCTAAATACTCATGCGAGTAGAAGAAAATGAATGGTTTTTGTTAACACTTCTTGTCACACAAAGCATAAGATGTTCACTGCACCCTCGTGTATTGCATATGTTTGACATATACAAACTGTAATTTACCTCAACATCCTTATCCTATTTACAGAAGATTATGAAGATCACCAAAAGGTAGCAAAAATGATGGAAGAAGCTGAGAAGTTGTCTGGTTGAAGAGCACCTTAACACCTAGTGGAAAAAACACCTTTACTTTCCCCAATAATACCCTTTTCAGGATTCCCAGGTCTTTCAAAGATTAGGGTCTGTGATTATTTACAACTAGAAATACGGAAACAAAGGCTAAAGAATTAAGGAACTACATCCAACAATCAATTGAACCCGCTCCAGCTAGAATGGCCAAGACAAGATGAAGCTGGTTAGAATGAAGAAGAATCCAGGGAAATAAAAATTCACCAACCCTCCTTTTTTTCCCTAACTTACAATCTTGTCTACCATTAATATATGCACTCCCTTCAGCAAAGGGAGTGCATTCCATCCTCCAGCAATTAGCGTCCCATCAGGCGCGTTTATGTTAAACCAAAAAGTAATAGAACCAACAAGCCTTTAGTGGGTAGACTGAAGAGAAATTGTGCTGGAAGAAAAACGCAAATACAATGCATCTTCCAAAGTCAGCCCAAGTAACAATTTTCAAACTGATCAGAATGCAATCCACAATTCCATCAATAAACAAAACAAATATACAACAGACATTAAACAAACAAATACTCACCTGATAATAAGGAAGACCCACCACAAGGGACTATTGTCCAAGTTCTGCAATTAATTGGGGGATATATATCCCCTGGTATCCCTGAATTCCATTTTACTTAAACACTTTGTTCGACAGTCATCATTTCATCACTCATCACAAATTACCACAACTACTTTGAATGATCATAATACAAAAAATAATTATTGTAGACATGCATAGATAAAGGGAGAATGTTTGTTTACAACTTATTCTTCATTGAGATACTAACCAAATGAATCAAATTATTTCTAAGCATTAAAGAAAACAAAAGTCTGGTTATACTTTGAACAGAACTTGTATCTCTGTCAGTACAACATAATCGTTGTAATAGAGGGTGATAAGATAAAAAAAAAATTGATGGTATCAGTAACCTTGAGATGTTGTCGGAGATAAAAGACCGTCCTTTTATCTCTACACTGTTATGGAAATAAAAGGCCATGTCGCTCCAAATACCATGTAAGTCTGCAGTTCACCATTCTCTCTATTACTGTGCATAATACACCTGTCAAGTAAATGGGGCAGTAGCTAAAGGGCTTGGTTTAAGTTCTGGTACGACTATGGCTTCTGACCAGGCCGAAGGGAAAACTTGGGAGGAGAATAAATTATTATAGATAATCAATGGGTGTTATAGCGCTGAATTAAGAAGATGTGTGAGCATTCTCAATCAAATGTTATCAGGTCCAGGGGAGGTATCAAGTGAGTTCGTAAGAACATGTGACAACTTGCTGAATGAAAATGGAGTGTTTAATTCACCGATTGATAATAATTCCATTTGTAATTTGTACCTCTGAAATTCATCAATGTATGCTGAGGTGAAGAAAACCGACCAGAAACAATCTGACAAGTTATTTGCCACTGCTGAGGATGTTATGATGAGTTCTCCTTTATGAATGAGTCCGAAAATGGATTGTGTTAGTGATCCGCAGATGGTACGGATCTTTTTCCACACAGCAGATGTGGGAGTAGTACATGAGATGGTGTCCATGGTATTTCCTCCATGACTTCCTCCTAGAGTCTAAGAATACCTGACGACATTCCACTCTAGCTTCGCGGTGCAAATCAAGATGTTCACTGGTTGGCCTGTGTTTAAATTTGCGCAGTGCCTGCCTTCGTTTCCTAATGGCGTGTTATCAATCCAATATGGAACAGAAGGACGTCTTACATTTCCTGATGTTTGTGGAATGTATCTATTAGCATTCTCAAGTATGAGAAACGTAAAGGAGGAAAGTTCATCAACAGCGTCTGCACAATCATCATACTGTGATGGGAAGGCATTGTGGTAACCATTCCAATCTGCCCTTTCCAAAATCCATCTCCTTGGACGTTTATTTTTTTATTTTGCAGTCGACACCAAATACTATAATAACTGGTCTGTGGTCACTGCCGTGAAGATCATGATACGCAGACCAAGTAAGACGTGGGAGTAAATTCGTTGTACACAAGGAGAGGTCGATGTTAGACTGTATACCAGACAATGTGGACATGAATGTATATGAACCATCATTCAGTAACAAAGATCCAAATCTTGTCTAAATCAGTTTATCATACTTCCTTGAGGGGAGCAGAAAGATGAGCCCCAGGAAACATGATGGTCATTGAAGTCCTACTATTATTGCCGGTGATGGTATTTGGGCGAGGAGATTTTAAATTTCTAGAGCACTGAACTCGGTGAAAGGTACATATTGCAAATTAAATGGGACCATGATTTTATCAGCAATAGCGAAGTAAGTGTAATCAGTAGTATTCTTCTAGCCGACACCTAATTTCGAATGAAAATAGCAACACCACCACTCTCTCAGCTATCTAACAGGTAGTCATATCTCTCACTGATATAGCCTCTGAGTGTAAGCACATCTTTTTGTAATAGATGTGTTTCTTGGAAACACATGATTAACAGTTCATGTGCGCACATCAATACTCTAACATCTTCAATGCGGGACCGAACACCTCTAACTAAATAAAGTAGTTACATGAAGGAATAAAGATAAATATAAACAAAGTTAGTTATACGTATCATGTTATATGTATCACGTAACTTTTTGATATTCTTTGAGGAACCACTTGAACCCATTATGACTTTATAAATTATGAAAGGCAAGACCTTTTGAAGGGAGCCATATTCCTGGCTATTTGTTAGAACCACAAATCTGATGTTCTTGCATTGTACCCTTGATCTGTCACTTTTTAAATTAATAATATTTTCAGAACTGTTATCCTTGTCCAACAACACCAAGCAAGGCCTCTTCATTAGACTACTGTTTTTGGTGGTTTTTTCTGATGGACCACCAACCATCATAGTAGTTTTTGTTGGACCTGTAATTTTCGTCCTATGAGTACCGGCAATATAACTGACCACTCCACAGAGCGCACGCATAGTGGAGCTAGAGCTAATTACAACTGGGTTCACCCAAGTCCCCAGAGGACATCGTTCGAGACTCACTACATAGAGCCATTCACCCACCGGCAGTATAGTTCCCACCTTGGGTTACGATTACGTTTCCTAAGGTGTCACAACATCAACCGAGTGTATGTGTAAGAAGAAGTAGTGTAGAATGTTGTGTAGTTGTGAGATTGTATGTTGTAAATTGTGTAGTGTTCTTGGTGTAGGGTATGTGTATACTGTAAAGTGTTCTGCAGCTCAATGTGTAGTGGGAAGAAAAGCTGTAGGAAGAAGCTAGGGCCATGGGGACGCCAACCACACACAAAGTCTTAAAGAATAAGACTCACCATCGAGGACATACTTTATATGTTTGACACAAATTTTGAAACTGGAGTAGGTAGTATAATATAAGATCTTAATACTTTCTGTTGTAAAATACTTTATAATTCATAAATAGATGTACAAATTATCCATGTATTTTATTTACTTTTCACACACATGCAGGCGTGCTAAAAACTAATACTCTATGTGATACCCAATGCCACCACATTGATCTACCTTGGCTTGTTGGAAATTTTAAATTACTTAATTTCTTATCTATATACATATTTACAAATAAAGTTTAAATGATAAATTATGCATAATATATTTTTTTAATAATTAAAAGATAGAATGTTCATGAAAATTATTACACAAACTTCTGAAAATAACCAATCATTCTCTTTTTAAGGATCTGAAAAGTACTTTTAATAAGTTTAAAATGGTTTCAATATTTTTGACAGATTTACATTAAACTACCACTACAAAATAAATATGCTAATTTCTACTTTATAGCTATACAACTTTTGTGGTGCGGTAAAAAAGTTCTATAACAGGTCTCACCAACATTAAATTTTAAATAATTTAATGTAAATCTTTTCAATGAGTGTAAATGAAGATTCATTATGATTTACAGCAAATGATAAAAAATGTATATGGTAGTCTAAGTTGAGTAAGCTGTTATATCTAATTGCACTGTTCTTTTTCATTTAGTAGCAATTTTTTTTTTTTTCATTCTACTGGACTCTATAGCACCAGCTATTAAATTTTGTACTTTTTTCAGATTTGGTTATAAATTAAGGATAGAAAATGTTCCCTTCCATTAGATTGATAGCCCTAAAAAGATCAAATGCAAGTTACGTTTCATTATATGCTTCAAAATAGACCACAAAAAATTTTTCATGACTAAATAGATGATAATTCAAACATTGCTAATTTGTATCAAGTGTTCGTAGACATAAGTTACACAATATCCAGTAATCCTGAAATAACATTCAATAACACATGATTAGTTTAAGTTTGGCATATTCATAATGACTCATTTGCGCACTCAATTTTTTTTTTTTTTTATCTATATCTTCTGGATGCAGCAGACAAAAGATACATAATATAAACTGCTTATAAATACCCATGGGCTTCACATGCATTCTTGTAAGAATGTGACTTCATTGTTACACTAATTAATTGAAACTTCATTCTAAATTCAGGAACTAAACTTTTGAGTCATAATCTCAAAAAAATTATCTAGAAAAAAATAAATTATATAAATCACAATTAAAAAAAAAAAAACTTAAAAAGCAGAACAATAAGATGCATGTTATTTATAATTAAATGAAAATGATTCATTACATTTTGTTATTTAGAACACATGATAAAGTTTTCAAAAATAGGTGATGGCAAACACAGTATGTCTGAAAAGTTTCCGAACTAAATTTCTGTATTTGATACAAGTTTCTCGAACAACCAAGGAACTATGTATGTAGTACAATGTCTGGTGAATGTGTTTACAAAATTTCATCACTCCAATCACAAATTATATTCGGCTGTGTACGTTGTGTTAATGTAACTTTGTGCGAGCTCGCTACTTAGAAAAGATAAGCATGATAAAATTTTGTGTTTGAATTCAAAAATCTTTCGCTGAAACTTATTCTGATACAGCAAGCATTTGGTGATGAAACCGTATCTCGTACTACAACACATACATGGTGATAGCAGTTTAAAGACTATAAAAAGGTTAGATAACGACAAAGCAGAAGAAGGCCATCAACAACTGGTCACAATAAAATCATTGCGGAAATGCACATGCAACTGGTCAAACTGTCTCAACTGGTCAAAACGTGAAATCTAAATTCTATTTGGAAATAATGAGATGCTTGATGCGTTGCATTAGTCAAATCCAGCCCAAGTACCAGGAACCGGGAAGTTGGAGTTTCTTGCACAACAATGCCTCAGCACAAATAGCACTTTATAAAGTTTTAACACTTTATTACACCACAAATCAAATCATCTTACTCCACCCACCCTAGTCACCAGACTTGGCTCCAGCAGACTATTTTCTGCTCCTGAAACTCAAGTTGATGATGAAAGGCTGTTTTTTCAACGACACTCCAACCATCCAAAGGGCTTGCATCGAGTAGTTGAAGGCGATCCAGCAAAGTGATTCTCTAGAGCATTTGAGGGCTCTACTGGTGCTGTAACGAATGTATAACTAAAGAAGAGTTCTACATAGAAGGCTGATATCAGTAAATTTGTTTATCTTTAAATCTGTATTTTTAATTATTTACTTTGGGAAGTTTTCAGATATACTATGTATCATACATGAGTAGTGAAGGTTAATTCTTCAAGTGTAACAGAAACCACAATTTTTTTTTTTTTTTTTTTTTTTATATTACATCTTTCTTTAAATCATTTACCCTTAGCGATTCTGATTTACTCCTTTTCATTCAGGAAACAATAAACTAATTGAACCTTCCAAGCACCTATCCTGCACTTCAATTAATTATTCTTTGATCAAATATAGAAGTATATACAGAAATGAATAAGTGTATATATGAATAAGTGTATATGAAACTTTAATAAAAACATATTTTAATTAAAATTTAAAACAATTTGAATTTTTTTAAATACAATAACTTAACAACAGAACAAGCTATAAACATATACAAAACTAAAATAATTATGCTAACAAATTTAGAGACATATAATGTTTCAACAGATAAATTTATAACACCAGTTAATACATTACAGATTAGAAAATAAGGTAAAGCATTATAATTAATACTCAACAAAATAGAAGGAACAATGTTATTATCATCATTCAAATTATTTGGTCCATTAGTTAACCTCAACAACAGTTCAAATAAAAGACAAAGAGTTAGTAAAAACAATACTAACATAATAATCCATGCGATAAAGGTAATATTTGCTAATCTTCTGGAACATTTAAAATAATTATTCAACATCACAACACAAGCATACAATAAAATTGTACTAAAAAACAATTTTAATAATAACTTTAAATCTTCCCCAAATGAAGTCAATTTTAAATTTAATTTGTTTCCTATATTAACAGCTATAAAATATAACACAATGTAACCAAGAAGAGAGAAAATTCCTTCTCGATTAGCAGTAACCATATTATCTCGAGGTACATCGCTTATTACCCAATTCTGAATGCCACTAGACAAAATAACTTGATGAAATACCATAATAATAATTGCTAAATACTTTAATTCATTAATTTCAATATATGATAATGCGAGCGAGGCAATGAATCTAGTAAGAGCCAATGTTAAAAAGAAGTTCCAGTGTACACCATATTCTGAATAATGGTTTTGGTAATCAACACTTTTTGTTGATAACAATCTCAATAAACCAAGAGCAATCAAAACAGAATTTTGTTTTAGTTGTTTCCATAGTAAATTAATTCGAACATTTCTCCCTGCATTACACTTAAAAACATGATCTCCAACCAAACCATTACAAACAACAAAATAACCAACACCTGTATCCATTAGACTAAACCCAAAACTTTCAGTTTTTGCAAGAGATCTAGGAAATGATACAAAATCAACAGCTAAAATACATATAGTAGTAGTTAAATTTACTGATGTTCGAAAAAATGTGATGTACGGTCTTTTACCACCAAGTTTAGTCTGTTTAAGAAGTACTGTACTTTTTTTTGCAAGAATAGTTTCTTTTATAAAACCTAAGCAAACAATGACTAATATATAACATGAACTACAATAAAGCAACAAATTTATAGAAGATTTATAATCAGGAACCATAAACAGTAAAATTTGCGATACCACTAATACTATAAACTCGATAATAAACAATAACAGGCTAACATAAAACGTTTTCTTTTTAAAAAATCTATCAATATTTTTTATAATATACACAGATAAAAATATAGCAAAAGGTATAGGGCTTTGGATAATTAGTGTTTCTTGAAGTGAAGTACCATTATGATTTTCCATAAACTTCTCATGAAGCTCTTTATAACTAAAATTAAAATTTTCCTCCATCATTTCACACCAATATATAATGACTTAACAGTTTCTTACCTGAAAATTACAGATAAATTAATAAAATAAAATAATCAGGCACATTATCTTCTAATAAATACCCTCAAGAAAGGGGAAAAAAGATTACATCAAAATGTAGCATTCTCTAGTACAGTACTGATTTTTTGAAATATTTAGTGTTGCTTACTTATTAAGCCAAGAGTGGTCTGTGAGGGATAGGTAAAGGATGGTAAAGAGGAGGTTTGTTGATAATATCTCAAAAATTACTAGCACAGAAAAAAATTCTAACAGACTCATAAAGCTTCTTAAATTAATCAAATGTGTAAGTGTATTAATCACATTTAAGAAGGCAAATTAATTACATTCTATTTTTATTATAAATTAAAATTTCAACACGTTACATAAATATTTTAACAAACTGCATAATGTACTTAAAACAGTAGAGCACTTACTAACAGGGCACTTATGTAAAATTGTTTCTGTACTTTATAGATAATTAAATTTTTAATTTATCTAATAGTGGACATATAAGGCCATACTATAATTATCAACATAAAGAGAAAAATTATTCAGTAGTACAATTCAAAGTAATAATGCCGAACATAGGCATTTTTTTTTTTTGTGCATACTGCACAAAAATAATGCTGCAACAAACATATTTATAGCAATTGAAAAAATAATATTCTAACAAATAAAAATACAATGAGTCCACATATTTTGATTTTGAAAATGGGAGAACTTGTACAAACAAATTTAGATAGATTATTTATATGAAATAAAAATAAAAAGTACTACAACTTATTCTACAACTTCATAACTACAACTTATTTTTTAAAAATTAAATGTAAAAAATGTTACGTTTTTTTGTCAATTACTAGACAACTGGATTGATTAAGCTAATAAAATCAGTAAACCAATAAAACTATTTCCAGTTTGTTTCTTCATTTCTTACTTAAATGAAATATCTAATTACACATCGTAATGTTTTCCACAGTTTTTTTAATATTCTTAATATTTACTTGTTCCTTTTTTGTTTGGGCAATACTTTTGATCAGACCAACAGAGTTTATATTATTTTGACTCGCTGAATCTGAATCCGTCAGAACTATCATGTTACATTTTTTTTCTAATCTTGACAAATAGATCAAAAATTGTAAAAATGCACGAAAATGTTTAAGAAAAAATAAGAAATTTGTATTTTTTATATCCTTCTGTGCATCTATATTTAGATGAGGCCACTGAATCAAAATTCACCATCAGAACTGAGATAGCACCTATCAGTTTTTTACTAACCTCAAAAACTGGTAAGAAATCAAGATTTCCAAAGAATGAAAAAATTATGCAAAATTCGGTATATGGGGGTTTTAGAGGTCGCTGATATGAATCAGAAGTCAGACTTATAATTAATTAATTAATTAATTAATTAATTCAAGATGGCAGACGAGATTTTCAAAAGATCAACAAATTAATACCAAATATGAAATATGGGTTTTTTTATGGTCGCTGAATACAAGTCTGAAGTTCTTTTATTTCTATTACTCAAGCCTAAGATCAAATTAAGAAATTCTTCCTTGATAAAATATTCTGGAGGTAAACTACCCGATCGGATCTCCGTGTGGGGACTACTAGGGTAGGGATCACCAGAAAGTTAAAAAATAACATTCTACGAGTTGGAGTATGGAATGTTAGAGCCTAAAAACGGTTGGTGGGTTGGAAAATTTAAAGAGGGAAATAGGTAGATTAAATGTAGATATAGTAGGAATTAGTGAGATTCGGTGGGAAGAGGAAAATGACTTTTGGTTAGGTGATTTTAGAATAATCAACACAGCGTCAAATAAAAGGCAGGCAGAAATAGGTTTCGTATTGAACAAGAAGATAAGGAAGAGAGTACAGTATTTCAAAAAGCTTAGCGATAGAATCATTGTAATAAGGATAAAATCAAAACCTAAGCCAACAACAACTGTTAATGTCTGTATGCCTAGACGTGCCCATGATGATGACCATGATGAAGTAGTATGTATACAAAGAAATTGACAAAGCAGTTAAACACATAAAAGAGGATGAAAATTTAATAATAGTTGGAGATTGGAATGTAAGCATTGGAAAAGGAAAGGAAGGAAATATTGTTGGTGAATATGGGCTGGGTAAAAGGAATGAAAGAGGGGACTTACTTATTAAGTTCTGCACAAAGTATAATTTAGTAATGCCAACACCCAGTTTAAAAATCATAATAAAATACACACATAGAAAAATTCTGGTGATACTGCAAGGTATCAGATAAATTAGATCATGGTTAAAGAAAGATTTAGAAATCCACTCGTTGACTCCAAAGCTTACCCTGGAGGAGACATTGATAGCGACCATAGTTTAATGATAATGAAATGTAGATTGGGGTTTAAAAATCTGAGGAAAAGGTGTCAGATGAATTTGCAGCATTTAGAGAAACTTGAGGAAGAGTATATAAAGAAGATTTTTGAGGAGAACATTACAAGAAATCTGAGTAAAAAGATAAGATAGAAAATGTAGAAGAAGAATGGGAGAATGTTAAAAAGGAAATTCTTCAATCAGTACATGTGAAATAGGATAGAACAAAGAGAACTAGTAGGAAACCTTGGATTTCAGAGGAAACATTGCAGCTGATGAATGAATGTAAGAGTATAAGAATGAAGACTGTAAAATGAACTATTTCGATAATTAGAAGTACTATAAACAGGAAGTGCAAACTAGTGAAAGAAGAACGGATCAAAGAAAAGTGTTCAGAAGTGGAAAGAGAAATGATTATTGGTAAAATAGATTGGGTATACAGGAAAGAAAGGAATAATTTTATGGTACAAAAATAAATCTGATAATGTGTTAAATAAAGATGGTACATCGGTGTTATAGAGGAAGAAGAGGAAGTTTTTTTTTTTAACCTCCGGAACCACCGGATGAAAAGGGAGATATAATATTGAGATCTGAATTTAATAGAGCATCAAAAAATTTAAATGGCAGAAAGGCTCCAGGGATAGACAGAATACCTGCAGAATTACTGTGCAGTGACGGTGAGCATTAGATAAATATGTGAATATTAAACAGATTGCCTACTCACATATTTACTTTTATAATACCACTGTATACTTCTGCTGGGATATAGTTTCATTTCATAATCATTTTTTACATTTTCAAAGGAAGAATAGTCTCTATTCCTGTGGAATTGCTTCCTGAATAGATGATAATTCCCAATTTTCATTTTTCAAAAACTAAACTTGAAAAACAGCACTAAATTAAACAACAAAGGTCTCATGCAACATACTGTAAAGTAATCTTGAATAACTTACAATAACAACAAATATATACATTACCTAAGTTATGAAAGCAAACTTTTTAACAACACCAATTTTTGTTTTTTTTTTTTTTATTTAACTTAGTTGAGCTGATTACTGATAAACTGTAACTTATTATTTCATAATTACAATAAACCTATATTTAATATTACAATTTTAAAACAATACATTAACAATTTTAAAACAATAAATTAGATTTAACTATTACTAATACTTATATAAATACATATGATTAAATACTTATTTTATATATATTGAGTTCTATCCCCTCCCCTTATCTCACAGTACTGAAAACTTTGATCACACACTACCTTCAATAAACTGTAGAATGCTCACTTAATTCCAAACTAAATTTGTACAACAAAATTTATATTTTTAAATAGATCATAAGTACCTGTTCGATTAATAATATGTATACTTACGGCATAAGTTTTTAACAAATTATGTTTAGAAGTAATTTTAAAGACTAAAATATCACGGTTTCAAATTTCTTCTAAAAGACATCAAATGTACTGGCAATCATCTAAAATAAACAATTAATGAATTCTAAGCTAATTCATTCTAAATTCAAAAACCTTACAAAAAAAGTGTCTCAACATCAAAATAAACTGGCGATGTTTTTTTTTTTATTTCTTTTATAATCCTACACTTTTTTAATTTTTTTGTACCAAGGAAGGCGCCTCCATCTTAGTTTTTTGAAAATGCAAAGAGCCACATTTTCTTGGAAAAAATACAGCTGTAGTTTTCCATTGCTTTCAGCTGCACAGTACTCAAAATATTGAGTGATGTTGCTATGGACGTTTAAGTCCTCCTAACCTACGTCCTTAACAACTACTGAAAGAGCTGCTGCCCTCTTTCAGGAATCATTCCTTAGTCTGATTCAACAGATACCTCTCCAATATGGTTGCACTTTCAGTCCAGCTACCCTGTATCATTGAGCACGCAAGCCCCCTCACCATTGACAAGGTCTCATGATTCATAGAGGCAGCTGAGGTGGAACAAAGAGAACTGGTGGAAAACCTAGGATATCAGAGGATATATTTCAGCTGATGGATGAACGTAGAAAGTATAAGAATGCTAGTGATGAAGAAGTATAGGAACTGTCGACAGTTAAGAAATATCATAAACAATTAGTGCAAATTATTGAAAGAAGAATGGATTAAAGAAAAGTGTTCAGAAATAAAAGAGAAATGATCATTGGTAAAACAGACAGAGATACAGGAAAGTAAAGGAAAATTTTGTGGTTCATAAAATGGATTAAAAACTGGTGTTACCGAAGAAGAAGAAGAAGAGAAAAGTCGAAGAGGATGAAAAGGGAGATGCAATACTAAGATCTGAATTTAATATAGCGTTAAAAGATCTGAGTGGCAGAAAGGCTCCTGGGATAGACAGGATACCAGCAGAATTACTGCGCAGTGCAGGTGGAGAAGTAAATAGATAGATTACACAAACTAGTGTTTAATATTTATGAAAAAGGAGAAGTTCAGTCAAACTTCAAAAAGAGTGTTATTGCCATGATTCCAAAAATAGTTGGAGCAGATAAGTGTGAAGAATACAGAACAATTAGCTTAACTACTCATGCATCAAAAATCTTAACTAGAATACTGTCAGAAGAATTGAGAGGAGAGTGGAATAAGTGTTAGAAGACCAATTTGGTTTCAGAAAAAGTATAGGAACAAGAGAAGCAATTTTAGCACTCACATTAATAGTAAAATGAAAATGAAAAAAAAAACAAACCAACTTACATGGCATTTATAGATTTAGAAAAGGCATCTGATAACATAGACTGGAATAAAATATCCAGCATTTTAAAAAATTTAGGGTTCAAGTATGGAGATAGAGGAACTACTGCTAACATTTACAGGAACCAAACTGCAACAGTAATAATTGAAGAACATACAAAAGAAGCAGTAATAAAAAGGGAGTCCAAAAAGGATGTTCCCTATCCACGTTACTTTTTAATCTTTAGATAGAACTAGTATTTAATGAAGTTAAAGAATAATTTAGCACAGGAGTAATAGTGCAAGGTGAAAAGATAAAGATACTACGGTTTTCTGACGATATAGTAATTCTAGCACAGAGTAAAAAAGATTTAGGAGATACTTTGAATGGCATGAAGGAAGTCCTATGCAACAACTACCACATGAAAATAAACAAGAATAAAACGAAAGTAATGAAATTTAGTAGAAGTAATCTAGATGGACAACTGAATATAAAAATAGGAAGAAAAAAGATTACTGAGGTAGAAAAAATTTTTTTACTTGGGAAGTAGAATTACTAAAGATGGACGAAGCAGGAGTGATATAAAATGCCGAATAGCACAGGGCAAACGAGCTTTCAGTCAGAAATATAATTTGTATATATCAAAAATAAGTTTAAATGTCAAGACAACTTTTTTTTTAAAGTATATATTTGAAGCGTAGCTTTATATGGAAGTGAGACTTGGACAATCAGTGTACCCAAGAAGAAAAGATTAGAAGCTTTTGAAATGTGGTGTTACAGTAGAATGTTAAAAATCAAATGGGTGAATAAAGTGACAAATGAAGAGGTGTTGCAACAAATCGATGAAAAAAGAACCATTTGGAAAAATATAGTTAAAAGAAGAGACAGACTTATAGGCCACATATTGGTATCCTGTAATAGTTGCTTTGATATTGAAGGGTCAGGTAGATGGGAAAAATTGTGCAGGCAGGCTTCAGTTGGAATATGTAAAACAAATTGTTAGGAATATATGTAAGTAGGAAGTATACCGAAATTAAACGACTAGCACTAGATAGGGATTCTTAGAGAGCTGCATCAAACCATTCAAATGACTGAAGACAAAAAAAAAGTTTTGTAAATAATTTTACCAAAATGGTTCTATTATATATAATATAATAAATGAAACTAAACTCTTGTACACTGTACTTACGTAATTTTAAAAAAATCCACATCATTTTTTATTAAATTTTCAAAAAATAAAACATTACCAGCACGTAAGTGCACCGGCTACCAACATTTAAATGTATACCTAACCTCTTTTCCAGGATTGATAGTAAACATTTATAATTAACTTATTTCAAGTATTAATTCACATCTTCCATAGTCTTACTAGAAATTGGTAATTTTAATGAAAATTTACTTTAAACAAAACTTACTACAATAATAATAATAAATACAGAAATCGCAACACAAAGCAACTGAAAGCAATTCAATTACAACGCTGCGTATTGCTAACTCAGAGATTTCTTCCTGCGGTATCGATATTTCGTTCTTTACGGTATCGATATCTCGTCCTCTACGGCATTGTTGTTTTATACAATGTGTTTTTATATAATCTAATGTATCTTCATCAAAACGAATTTCGATTTTTGTCAAATTGTATTACGAAGTGATAAGTAATCCCAATCTTCATCAAATTTTCTCATGCACAAGTTCAGATACGTACTTCAGCTTAAATATCAATGAAGTTGATCTTGTAGTTTTGGAGATTTTTGAGTTCCAAAATTTTACACATAGGCCTAATGTTGTATACATAAATATTTAAGGAAATCCCCAATTTAAGTGAATGGTATTTTCATGCTCCTCATACAATCAAAATGTGAAGAAAATTTATTTTCACTCTCACTCCCACTATGCAATCGAAATTAATACAATACTTTTATTTGAAAAGTTGGTAAAAAAAACTAGTCACCCATACTACCAATGCTACATAAAATTTGTATAAACACCACCAAATGGTCATGCAAATTAGCTTACGAAGGACAACCTCCAGTCTCTCATATTCATATAAATCAAAATAGGCTGTAGTCTCTTCTAGTGGATGAGTAGCCTTAGAGATTCTTTTATTACCAGTGTAAAAGTTTTTCACATTTTGAATATCATCACTACTTAGTAGTTTCTTTAAATAAGAATAAGATAAATTGTTGGATATTCATCTTGTGATAATTTAAACTACAGAATTATCTGAAGAATATTATTGTCCAGTACTTATATGAAATATATCTTATAAGACA
This sequence comes from Zanna intricata, assembly GCA_010016005.3. Taxonomy (NCBI): domain Eukaryota; kingdom Metazoa; phylum Arthropoda; class Insecta; order Hemiptera; family Fulgoridae; genus Zanna; species Zanna intricata. The sequence goes on from JAAAKQ030369467.1 coordinate 15,654, forward strand.
ATCAGGATATTGGTTACTGGGAGGCAGAATTAGGTGATCTGCCTAGCTTTAGCCAATACACATTTCTGCCATTAGGTACTCATATTTTGTGCAGCCACCAAACAGGAATCAATCCCTGAGTCAGTCCATAAGTACCTCTTGAGAACCTCATGGAGAACCTAATAGCATCATATCTGCACCTGCAGAACTAATGTGAAAAAGAAGGGATCAAGGTCAAGGAAAAGGAATAGGAGGTGAAAAGAAACAAACCATATCCACCATGGAAATTCTGCCTAAATGTAGATATGACTGAAGCTTTCACTGTCATCATAATACTGAATTGATTTAATTGAGGCTTGCTCACAATTTACATTTCCATGTTTCATGCAGCAAACAAATTACATTGTAGCTATAAATTTTATATTGATGTAAATTGTTGCTACATCTCACCAACTCTTATCAGTAATGCCCCTCTCTGATAAAGGTGTTGTATAGTTGTGCAGAAGACAGAAGATAGGACCAGTTTACTAGTATGTTACTTATTTTTCTCTAACAGTACATTCTTTCTTTCTCCTCGATATTCATTTATAGTTCTCTCATTAAAATCATTTCCAGTGTAATACTTTTATACAAAAGAATTCTTAACTCACAGTTCATTCATAAACACAAATTTAATGGTGTAGAAGGGGTTTCAACATCTTTCTATCCTTATTTTTTATTTTTATAAACATTTTCATGGTGCAATACTCTTATTCACTCTGTGTTTTATTGAAAACTGTAATTACTCATTATTGAAAACTGTTTAACAAGTTCTCAGGCAGTTTATTGAACTGGAATGTATAGATAAAAATGGCAGTGTATAAACTGTCATCAATCTGATGTTAGGTTGTATTACCATCAGTTGTTAAATAATTCTTAGGTAGCAATGAAGAGGTACACTAAACTTGTCGCAGCAAATTTTTTTGCTCTCATATAAATATCAGTAAAAAATATCATTATATTAGTCAAAAAGAGTTTGTTTAAAGATGAATACACAGCCATCATTATATTCTGATTAATAAGCACTAGATAGATAAGTTGTATATAATACTTATAGCTGGAGTGAATGATGACATCATTAACTAAAGTGAGTGATTGTGAATTAAAAATTAATAGTTCACAATATTTTTGTACTTCAGGAATCCCAAGTAATGAACAAACTTAACTGCTGTAAAGAAAGATATATTCAACCAACATATAGAAATATATTGTATATTTCTATATATATAGAAATATATAAAGAAATATACATTCAACCAATCTTAACAAAATGACTGACCAGTTCTGATTAGGTGCTCTATTTATGGTTGGTAGAAAAAAGTGTAGCAAAGTAAGTGGTTAGCTGTTGTTAAAAATAAACTACAACACTCTCTGGTCATGAGGATTGTCAGTAGAGGTCAGTCACTGTGAAAATGATTATACATCAATTACACTGGGGACATAATTAGTTAAAACACAGATTTCTTACGATCTCTGTAAAGTCACCACTCCATTCAATATATAACTGTTGTCTAATTCATCACATTCTTATTGAATTTGTATGTTACATGACACTAAAAAAAAGATTTAAACTAGTTCACAGCATTGATGGTATTTCTAGTAATGACACGACTGAAAGAAGAAAGTTGTAAAAATGTAAAAAAAAAAAACAGTTCAATTACTGTCAGAATTTTAATTACTAATAGAATATCTGCTTGTATTTATTCTTTTCTTTACAATGAGGAAATAGCTTTTGACCTCTTTCTTTCTTTATCTGTTTAGCCTCTGGAACTACCGTGAGGTATTACTTCAGAGGATGAATGAGGATGATGTGAATGAAGTGTAGTCTTGTACAATCTTAGGTCGACCACTCCTGAGAAGTGTGGTTAATTGAAACCCAATCACCAAAGAACACCGGTATCCACAGGTTTTGACCTAACAGGTTTAATTTATATCTATTTATTTTATTATTTTAATTTTGTTTCCTTTCTGAACAACAGAGATGAAAAGCTGTTTTTGTTTACTATTTGCATGGTTTACATCAATTCTGTTTTATTTCTCTTTTTTGTGATCTCCTTTTGGTTCTTAAAATCATGTAAGTAATTTGAAATATATCTCTTCTGTACACTAACAATTAAAATGTTTCTTAGTAACAAAATATTTATGATCTTTAGTCTGCGCATTAGCAGTGTTGCTTCCATCAGCAGGAAAACTTTTCTGGTAGTTCATTTTTAAAAAATCGATAATCTGTAAAGATCACACTAAATTGCTAACTTTGATTAAATATTTATATGTTACATAAATGTATATGTGTATAATATATATATGTATATATTTCTGTTATGCAATATATTTTCTCACCTACATGGTTATATTTTCAACTATTATGTAACCATCTTCAGAGAAAATAACAAAAAAACACATTATTAAAAATGACGATGGTTCAGTTCGTAATTAGAAAATTAATCATCACTGAAAAATAAATATTCTTCTCATATATGTACTTATGTAAAAACATCTTTTTTCTAATAATTTTTAAGAAATTGCTTATAATTCAAAATTAAATTTACAATACTGAAATCAGTAATAATTAGTGATATGAACAAATTAAAAATGAAAAAAGAATATTGCTAATACTGTACAGCTTTATTTCATATAAATCTTCAAAAAGAATTGATAAAGTTGAGAAGAATTGAGTTCACAGAAAATGATTATGATTCACACAATTTATTAACTATTACTATTTATACAAAATATACTTTTATTACAATCCTTAAAATAGTCTCATTTGCTTAAAAAAGATTCTTATGTTTGTAGTTGTTCTTATTACCTGAATTTAAAAACTGAATCTCAAACACCAAACAGTACTTTAAACATCTACTACAAGTTCTTTACTTTAACCAGTAATATTTTCTAGTGCAATCATTAATGTAATAAATGGTTATAAGCAAAACAAACAATAAGTAATAAATGCTACACATTTATTTTTCACAAGTTGTTAGAATTTTTCTCCATTTCCTTTTCAATTTTTATAGTGATTACTTCATCTCTACAAAGGAATAGATTGCGTTACGATTTTAAAATGATTTTTTTTAACTTTGTTACATACTAATTTATATTATTAAAAATAAATAATTTGCAAATTACAATCAATGAACACATATATAGAATTAAAATTAATATAACATTTTTGATATTTATCATGGAGATGTCTCAGCTGAACATAGTATAAGGTTGCTTCATGCTGGACCACAGTTATTAATTTCATCAATCAGTCAATAGTACTGGATACCAAAAAGTCATCATATAATTAAAAGAGTTATACATAAGTATAATATATGCTTCAAACTAAATCTGGTGATGTCTCAATAACTAATGGGTTTCCTACCTAAATGTTAAAAAAAAAATTTAATTTTTGGATTTCAATTTTAGTTTTTTAAAAATTTTATATAAATTTAACTGTATTTGAGTATAATATGTAGTTTGATATAAACACTTACAAGTAAATTATAACTGAAGATGTGGGTTACCATGAAAGTGCTTTTGTAAAGATATGAAAAAACAAGGAAATTGTCATCTTATTTAATTTATAATTTCTGTGGATAAAGTTGATTATATATGCAATATAAATTAGTTCAGAGGGATATGGGTTTTGAAAAGATTGACTTTAATATATATATACATGTATGTAAATATATATATATATATATATATATATATATACAAACACACACAAACTGTTTATTAGTATTCAAAATAAATAAACTGTAATGGACTGTAAATCAAATACATACAGCAGACAGCTCTCGTCTGAGCACAGTGGGGTCTGTAATGTAGCTTACCAAATTATTTATTTACATACATTTCCCTAATAAGAAAAAAAAAAAACAGAAGAAAAACCATCAGTTCATCCAAATCATTTAAGATTAATAAATAACTATACTCTCACTACTTTATGTCCATCAGACTTATTGTTAATCAGATAAATTAAAAAAAAAAAATTAATAAATATAAATAAGTATGATTGTTAATAGATTGTATGGAAAGGTTCCAATTTTAAAATTGCAAAAATTGTTTCACTGATCTTATAATATTATTTTATGGATAATGGAACAGATGAAAGATCACTTTCACCTCTGTTATTTTACACATCATGGAAAACCGTAAATTATTCAAATATATGGAACTAATCTATCAAGATCAACAGACAATTCTTTCTAATTCATGTCATCTGGCAGCTGATATAGGTGCACACAGCAAGGACAGCACTGCGGCTTTTTTAATTATACTATTATAGGTATTTGAATTTTGCTTATATTTCTTTCTGCCAGGACTTTGCAGTCAAATATTTTTCCTTTATCAGTTTTAAGAAACATTTTATTGACAAGAAACTTGATGACAATGAAGTTATATGAATGAAGTGCATGTATTCAGTAATTCTCTATGCTATCAGAGAGTGAAATATGTCTTGGAAAAAAATGTTCAAGAAAATAAATTTTAATTACAGAAGAAAAAATAAAGAAATTTAAAAAGGCCTACAACTCAAGTTTTTAAATAAATATTGTTATATTTTACTGCATATGAATCAAATTTCTATGTTAGAATATACTTTTATTTTAGATTCATTCTAAATACTTCTTACCTTATAATTTAACTTAAATTTTTGAGTCAAAAGCTATACACTAAGTAATTTAAAATAAGGTAACTCTAAGTTTTAAAAAGAAGGTAACTCCAAGTAGTATCATGAAACAATTATAGAAGAAAAAAGAAATGGAAGGAATCAAATCAAACCCTAATTTAGTGTAAAAGGTTATCTACTCCCATTATTATAACAATAATTTCTGTATTCTGATAATGAAGAAAATTTGTTGCATTCGTTATTCTCATCCATGGCATTCGAAGCTTCTTGAGAAACTGTTTTAATAATATCATTCGAGTGAACTACACTTTCAGGAAAATGATTCTGTACTGATTTACCTTTGTTAGTTAAATTTAAAATGGTATGTAGCATATTATTTTGAAAATTACTAACAATAACTGCCACAATTAAAGTTACAATACCAGTAAATATTAAAAACCATGGAAAGAAACTTAAAACATTTAATAAATGATAAAATGTCACTAGGAGTGATAAATGATCATCACCAAGCTTGAAACCCTGAAACAAGATAAATTTTAATTAAATTTATGTTATTATATCTTTATTTACTATGTATTATTTTACTACCTTAAATTTTATCTCAAATGTTACTTGAATTCAGTACTGAACTGAGGGCTGTGTTTACAGGAGACAATCCCAGCTACGTTTTTTAATTTCTTTGTTTCTTCATTTCAATTAATTTTCTTTAATTCTTCATGAATTAAATCAAATAAAAATAACATAAGGGCCATTCAGTAATTAAAGAGATAAATGACAACAGCAGAAAATCTATTTGATAGAATAAAATGAGACTGTTTGTTGTTAAAGTTGGCAACAGTAAAGGAAAATACCAGCTGTTTGAAAAGAATTTCAATTACTATAAAATCTTTTTTGTTTATTTAAAAATGTTGGCTTGTATGTACTATGGAAGAACAGCGTGCTGTGAGAAGACTTTTATTTCTGAAGATGTAAAACTAACCAAAATATACTTGCAGATGTAAACTATGTAAATTTTCATAACTGAACAGTTTAAAAAGGGGAGAACAAGTGACACTGATTTTCACTATTGTAAAAGATTGGTAGAAGTTTCCACTGGCATTTTGCAAAATAAAATTATTAATTTAATCACAAGGACACGTAAAAATCTGGGAAATGGCTTATACTTAACTAATTTTTGCTTATTAAGCTTAACAAAAGCGAAAACTATCAAAAAAAAAACAAGAGAAGCCTTTGGATTGTAAAACAGTCAGAGTGCAAAGCTGATTGTTTCACAAAATGATATCGGGTCTGAGTCAACCCCAATCTCCATCATCAGAAATATACACAAAGTGGTAAAAACCACTTTGATCACTTCAGAATCAAAATATGATGATGTTAGAATCACCAAACTGTCAAGAAGCGTGTTCATCTACCACATGTTCATTAGTGACTTCACTTTGCCGGTAAATTCTCTTGATACTTCTACTGTAAATATTGATTAACATTACTTTTCAATTTATTCAAATACAGGTGTGGCTTATTGGATTGCTTGGGGACTCAGTGACTGTGTACAACATAATAAAGCATTTGACAAATCTTGCTGGCACTAACAGGATCAGTTTATTGTTTTGTTTGTAAACTGTTTCCTCCTAAAAATTTTTGAATCTTGTTTTAAGAGAAGGGTTCAGTGAAATATTACTGTAATTGATAATCATAAAAAAAACACTACTCACAGAAGTTGTATGTTAACATACTTAACTTGCAGACAAGATGCACGATTGGGGCGAGAGTTTGAAAAAAAAATTCAGGAAGAGTATAATTACTGGGTTCATGTCTAGAGGTGTGTCATAGCTGTTATACATATGTTAGCCGAACTTGGCTTGGCTTTTTGAGAAACAGAAGAAAGGTTTGGATCATTGTAAAATGAGAATTTCTTTGGGCAGCTTGAGCTCATAAGCCAGTTTCATCTATTTTTAGCAGGCACATTCTAAAGTAAAAAATTTTGACAAAGCAAATCCTTCTTGCCTGGCCAAAACCACTGGTCAGAAACTCATTCAATTAATAGCACAAAAGGTACACACGCTCATTGTTGACAAAAATACAATTTTCTGGTTATTTTACTTTGTCAGTTGATTCAACACCATCTATCTATCAAATATCGATCAGTTAAGTGTTCTAACCTTATACAGGACAGCCTTTTGAACACTTGTTAACCTTTCTGGAAACGAAAAGCAATACCAGTGAGGAAATGATAAATCAGGTGTTGCAGTATTTACATGAAGCTTTTAGACTAAACTTTTCAAAATGTAGAGGTCAGTCTTACAATCAGTCTTATAACAATGCTGCTGCTAACATGTCTAGGCATTACAAGGATGCAGCAAAAAATTTTGTACACAAAGTTTACTATAAATATGCCCTGTGCAGCTCATTTACTAAATCTGGTAGGCCAAAGTATTGTGACTGCTATAAAGAGGAATTTAATTTCTTCTCTACAGTGCAGTTACTCTGTACCCTTTTTCAGCCTCAAGAAGCCGATGGAAAATTCTTAAATGTTGTATTGGAATGAAAGCATCTTAAAATTCCTCTCTGATACCAGATGGGAGGCACATGCTATTGCAACAGCAGTAATTTTGAAATTTTAGAAAGAATAGAAAATGTTTGAAATCAATTTTAGAAAGTTCAGAATATACAGCTGAATACCGGTCACAAAAGGGAGACACTAGAACAGAAGCAAATAATATTGCAGAAACTAGAAGATAAGAATAATATTGCAGATAAGATGCAAGAAATACAATTCATTTTTATGTTGAATTTCTGAAATGAGATTTTACAAAATTTTCATAGAATAAGCCAAGTTCAACAAAATGAGGATATGAACTTAAAAACATGTGCAAATCTGTGTGCATCATTAGCTGAGCAATTGGCCATTTCATGTGATTGCATTTTGAATTACATATATGTAAGGGCATAAAAATCTTTTAAGTGCTTAGAGTCTCTGAAGGTCTTAAATCTACCCCTGCTGGGGATATTTTAAAAAATAGCATAAATTTCATTGTCATTGAATTTTTCTACAGACTTTTGTCTATTTAATTACTGAATAATCCTTATATTATTATCATTCTTGTTTTACATTGCTATCAAAAAACATTACTAAATGGAGCATTTATCTGTAACACAGAGTAACACTAAATTCAAATTAAACATCACTGATATCGATCAATGCTAATATAAATTCAAAGATAAGTTCTTTTATATTTATAAAACTACAGGCATATTTATGCCTGTAGTCATTCAAAAACTTATTCCATTTAATTCAAGAATAAATAAAAACAGATTCTTCTTTTTAATATTTAAAACTAAGTAGAGCTTATAATAACACATATACTGTCATGATAAAAACAGTCGTTGCTAGTAAAGTTCTTATGTCATTAGTTTAGTAATCCATGGAAAGGTAATAATCTTAAATCATAACCTTTCTCAACCATTTAGGTAATTTTTAGAAAAAGATAAGTTCAAATGTATTTTATCTAAGATTAATATATACACTTTGATAAAATCAGATGCTCTCATGACTTTACCTTGATTGAAAATGTACCATTTTGAGTATGTAATATTGCTTTAGGAATAGAAAAAGCTTTTAAGCTATGAAGAAACTCATTTCTAATAGGGAAAAGAAGATTTTAAATTTATAACAGGTTCATTGGTGCAAGAACATTGTTCCAATATTGCTTTTTGAGAGAAATTAAGAATTGTCCTTCCACAAAAACATTAGTTTTAACTTAGCTTATGTTTTAAATTAAGTATTCATTGTTATCATATTAATTAATGAAAAATATTATCGCTTCCAAAAATTGTGTGTGATCAAAAACACTGCTATAAATTATAAAAATCTGACTGCACAACACTGGTCCTTCCTTTCAGATATCCAAAGGCAAACAGTGAAAAATAAGTTGCTAAAAATCAAATTTATGAAATAAAAATTAAACATTAGTTATAAAAAAATGAAAAAAAACAAAATTTCCTTCTTATCAATGTAATCATCAAATTAGATGTTCATTTTTCATATCATGAAGCCAGCCACCTGTGATTGTGGATCATTCTTACAGTCTACTACAATACAAAATCACATGTTTTGACATTGAACATTTATGAGTGCACCCTTGATCCATAAAGAATCTTTTGAAAAGCTAAAATTAATGACAATTTCTTCATTATTTTATCCATGAAGCAATAATCAATTTAAAGGAAAATTTTTTTTTCTAAATTCGATACTCATAATTATGGAAGAAAAAAATTTACAAGTAGGTAAAAAAGTTTACAGTAATCCACAGAACTGCACTCTTTAAATGTAAGCCAATTTTTATACAGCTTAACTTGTGGAGAAATTATCATACTATATTAGTACTTGTGATAATATAAACATTTTTTACCAAAAAAATTGAAAAGCAGTTTTTATAAAAAAAAAAATATATAATATATATTTTTATGCATTTGAAGAATTCTTTTCCCTCTCTAATATTAATTAATTTAGACAATTTTAAACTCAAGATTAGATTTAGGCTATTAAACTTCTGATTTATTCTACATTCAGATACAAGTCACCAGAAAAATTAGTGTGCTTACTTCTGCTCAGGATCACAACCAATCATAAATAATCTAACATAGTTATAAACTTAACTTTTCCTTAACTCTTCTGAATAAATTGACCATTGAAGGACAAATAATAAGTTGTTTTAGTACAGTATGTGCTTCTATCAGATGATAAGTACACTAACAAATAAAGAAAAACTTTCAGTTTCCAAAATAGATGCACTATACCAAAATATGTGAGAAATCTAATCAAAAATATTATAGTACACATTCGGTGGTAGATTTATGAAAGTTATCAACTGAGAATGATTTAACTCAGACAAATAAATGTTTTTGTCAGAGAATAAACTTCTTAATTTTCCTGGTAAGTTAATTCCCATCTCAACAAAATTATTTATAAAACTGGCGAAGAAATCTGATATTAATTATTTACTTGCACAGAAACATGCAAGTGCACTTGCATTGTAAGTGTACAACAAATACAACAGTTTTTTCCATCAAAGAGAAAAGTGAACCGTGTTGATTGAAAACCTCAAAGAACTTGTGAACAAGCTCATATTGCAAAAGTTATAAATAATTCCATATGAGATAAAAGATTAAATACTCATGAAACATTTAAAAAAGATGAACCAACGTTGAATTTAACTCACAAAATACTCACTTATGAATCACACAAATTCTACTAAAAGTTCCACAAATACCTTAGCAAGATTTTATATATGGTCTAAATTATTTTATCCATTGATCACATACAGGGTCTGTATAATAAGTAACCGGACTGAGCCTGCCCCGCGCCGTCATAGCGTCTGCTAACCGGTATCTGG
>JAAAKQ030369578.1:0-11796 GCA_010016005.3 Zanna intricata
ATATATATATATATATATATAACACACACACACATTACATACATATATATTTACAACTGTAGAAAAGACTTTCAAATTAAACTAATAAATTTTTCAATTTTTCATGAAATGTCTTTAATAAAACAAAAATCATGTAAGTTTTCAAATTTACTCGTAATGTAAAAAAGAAAAAATTAGCTGAAAACTAGAAGATAAATGTGAGAATTAATGCACCATCTGTTTTTTTTTTTTTTTTTTTTTTTTTTTAATTAATAAAGAGCATAGAGAAAAAGAAATTATTTGGCTCTAAGATTAATTTTACAAAGCATGGTTAGAAAATACAAATCTATCTATCTACACAGCATTTATAAATATTGAGACTTTAAAAACACTCGAATTTAAATAAATGGAGAAGATCTAATTATAATTTGTATAAAAATGCAGAAGTTACAGCTTTAGTTATAAGATAGACTAAAAGAAGAAAGACAAGTTCTTATTTAGAAGGAATGAGACAAGAACTTTTCCCATTATTTTTTAATTTGTGCGCAAAAGAAGTGTTAGATTCCTTTCTAAAAAAAAAAAATTTTTAAGAGAAGTTACTGTTTAAGGATAAAAATTGAAATGTTAAGATTCATTGTTGACATTGATCTTTTGGTTGAAATAAAAAGTATATTAAAAAATTATTGAACGGCATGAGATGTTGTAAAAAGAAAAATGAAAATAAATGAGTGAAAAGCTATGTAATGAAATGATGTTGAGGAAACCAATGAAGAATAAAATATTGAGATCGGAGAATGCAATATATAGAAGTTTTTGGAACTCTGTTATTTAGTTAGTAAATTTACGAAGGATAATCCAAGTAAACCAGATGTTAAAAGCAGATTTCTATTTATAACTTAGTGTGGCCTTATAAAATATAAATCTGAAAATCAGAAGCTTATTGATAATATCTTTTTGGGGTGTATCATGATACAGTAATGAAACACCAAAATTTGGAAAAAAAGACGAGAACATTAAAATTAAAATTATACAAAAAAATAATAGAGTCTTTTGGAATATAAGGAAAGAGAAAGATCTTCAAAATTAAATTTTTAAGATAAATATCCTGCAAACATTAAATATGAAATGAAGAGCTTGAAATTAAGATGAATGAGAGAGGAGAGAAAATTGGAACAGAATTTTTAAAAAGATAGAAGTTACGTCTGTCATTAGAATATTCATTAAGAAAAACGGCTATAGTTTATTTGGTGATTGAGGAGCTTATAATAGGTAAAAAAATAAAAGAAAGAGAAGCATTGAAATATATAAAACAGACAACTGAGAGTGTAAGTTATAGTAAATACTTTTAAGTTAACACAGAAGAATTAAGTTAAAACATTAAAGAAGGGGGAATAATACCAGAACAGTCAATTGAATCATGACTTCAAAATAAATAGATCTTTTTGTTCTCATTCATTCTAAGCTATGTAAAACATTTAAAATTAAAATAAACTGTAAACAAAAAAAATGAAAATGTTTGAAAAATAACAACTAAACTGAATAGATAAAAATAATTTAAAAAATTCAATAGTAATTTCAGTGTTTCAATAATAATTTACATCTTCATACAGCATCAAATTTGCATTCGGCTTTTTCAATGGTAGAAAACACATTACTAACACTTGTGTCAAAAAGGAAAAATTCTGTTTTAATAATAATAATAAAGTAAAAAAGTAAATAGATTGAGAAAAACTTTATTCAAACCGTTGAAATTCTATAGCAAATTCAAATGCCAAATGGTTAACTACATTTTCATTTAACTCTATTCATGATAAAAACAGTATAAAGTTTCTGAGGTAAATAGTGTTATTATGCATATAATATTGTGCCAGAGGAGAGTTATTATTGTGACTAAGTGAAAGGAACCATTTCTACAATCAATATTTCACACTTTGAAAGCGCAAAGCTCTCAAAGCCCTTTTATTATAAATAAAAGCCTCTTAAATATTAATAGTGGCTCGCTCGCGTACACATATCCTCAATTATAATAAACTCACTTTAGTTAATCATCTACATTACTTCAAATTTTATAAGACACTTATATTTGAAATAAAAGTACTGCACATATGTTCAGGGAAATGCATCTGCTATTGTCCCATTAATCTGGATTTAAATTTTGTATTAGCCCCTATCACTATTAATAAAGAATGTGAAAGAAAAATAATAAAAAAATTTCTAGGAAATTGTTTTAAATTTAAATATATATATAAATAAATTCTTTTCAGCTTATGATAATAATATAACAGATTTTATCATAAAATATCATTAAATTTAATTAATATTTATAATGTAAGTACTCCTATCGGTTGGAGCATTACAAATTACACCAAGATCTCATACGAATATAAAAAAAACAAAAATCCAAGTTTCTTTTTAATAGGCTGTAAAGAGTTACAATATATTTATTATTAGAAAAATTTATATTTTCAGTTTCTGTGGAAGAATATTTAATACAAGGGGTGATGCAATCTGTAATCTAGGTGCTAGATATGGCAAAAACTTATAAAGCATTCATGTTCTTCCTGGTGTTAAGGTATTTTTGTCTTTCATTCAAGACACTCTACTATTTGAATAACTGTCAAGTTTTTGCCCTAATTATATCTAAAAATTCATTAAAATAACAATACAGTATAGCTGTACAACAGCCATAATGGCTGTTATGGGTAAACAACAATATTTTCCAATAGTGTTTTGTTTTTATGGATTTAAAAAACTAAGTAAATAATAATAATATTAATAATTCTCCTTTTTCCTTTTTGATATGAGATTAAAATATATTTAAATCTGATCATTTGCAATTAATTAAACATTAAAAATTAAGCTATACAATGATAAATAATTATTATTAGACTTTTTTGTTTAATTTTTATTTTTTTAATTGATTTATATAGAACAATAATTATGTGAAAAATAAGATAAGGGGTTATTATTTTTTCAAATACCAAGATATTTTTATATACCAATATATTATTACTGTTACAACAATATACCAAGATATTATTACTGTTCTATTGTCCCAAAATCATAAAATAAATAAATGAAATAAATTAGTATTTGTTATTTTCTTTTAATGGTAGTAGGCATCAACTACCATAGTCGTTAGCCCTTGTTCCAAGCTAACAACTTTCACAACCTGATCAAAAATAGTGACCAAGTCAAATGAAATGACTAGTTTTGTCAATCAGATCACCCCAACAATAAATTTATCACCGAACATTAAAACCCGCAAAAGAACACAAGATGATTAGGATATACATTTCCAAATAATAATATAGTACACATTGCCAATAAAAGCATAGAAATATTGTCAAAACCAAGAAAAGTAGAGAAGAAATGATTAAAAAGACATTCTTGAAATGCATTTATTAGCTACAAAAAAGCAATAATAATCAGTTTTCTTGACATAAAAAATATCACATACACTTGTTTATTGTTTTCTCTCAGAAAATAAATTTTTATTTAGTTTTTCCAACTTCCTGACAGCCTCTATCTCTCAAAACAGGGTATCTGAGGACATGGGGATGAAATCTTCATCCATTTCCAATACCACCAAGGGTGACAAAAAGAATATTTTGCACCAGTGTTAATTGACACCAGTGCAGATGGAGCGACGAGTATTGGATCCAAGTTTGGACCAGATGCATTCAATCCCTGCTGAAATTTTTAGGATGACATCTGTGCTTGCACTCTCTTTTGGAATCATGTGTGCTTTGGATACTCTGTAGCTGAATGTTCAACAGTCTCTCTATCTGCAATCATCATCTCATCAACCTTCCTTCTTCCCTAATGGAGGACCTTTTTTTGCTTGAACCTGATCTGTAACAACCTCCACCTTATGAATAGTCAGAAGAGGATATTTTAGCCTTTTCAGATGTCTAATATTTTTTTGAACGTATCCTTGGTGGCTGTATCTTAGCAGGTTAAAACTTTCTTTGGAGTAATTTGTCGTCTGTCATTTTCTTAGTAGCCAGGCTTAGCACAGGATTGAGAGCAGCTTATCTGCATCAATCTTTGGTGCAGAAGGGACAGTAGTTGCTTATGCATACACTGATATAGGTCAAGGTGTTAAGCTGCTGATGATTTACTTACTTCAGAATAGCAGATACTTTACAGTCTTTTCATCTTTTCAATCTCAGTTTCTACTTTTTGGTTTCTGGAATAGCAGTTGTGTTGCCCTTTACAGTTGATTCAAAGAAGAGCCACTCAGCATGGCTTGATTTCATGACATGTTTCACCATACACGCAGATTTGTTGCATTTCACATCTGAGTGCAGTGTGTTTAAAACAGTGCCATTTAAAGCACTACATAAGATGGGGTATAAAAGATCTTACACCTTCATGATGTATACCAGCATGCACCTTATTGGATAAGAAAGGTCTATTAAATGAGAGCACTTGTGAAGCAGTTGGCCAGAAGCTCACCATTTTTTCTTGTGCACAGCCTTCGGCATTCAATCACAACTTGAGCTTGATAGGTCTTTAACTATTTCTTATTCAATGCAGTTAAACAGATAAAATATGTAATAAACAGAATCAAACTGATTATAGTTGCTATTGATAGAACACAATCTGCACTATCATCATGTAAATCAAATATAAATTTATAAATCAATTGTACCAAAGAATATTAAATAGTTTCTGAGAATGAAGAAAACTGAATTTCATAACATAAAACTCAAATTAAAAAAAAAAAATAATGGAGTTTTTATTTTTATACTGGATTTAGGAAACGTTATATATGGATGTTTACAAAAATGGAGCGATTTTTTAATGGAGGGAATTTAGGTTATTTATACATTGTATAACATATAGGAAATAATTATTGTATAACGTAACCGAAATCAACGGTAAACTTTTAAATTATGTTTTAACAGAGCCAATAAAGAGACTTGATTTGTTTGACCCAAAAGTATTCATTTTAATACGAAACAGGAACAGGAATCATTCACAATTTATTACAATAGATCCATCATTTATGAAACTATGTCTTCATGCAGTAACAATCATCGGTCCAAACCCTCTTGTAATATTATCAAGTATTCGAAAAAGACGCCGATATTTAGCATACTTTAACACCTAGAATGATGATTTCCAGTTAATCTTTAGAAATTTTACAATAAAAAAAAACAAATTAAATTAATGAACTGTATAAGTTTTACTACTTTCCTAAAGAATATTAATGATAAAATATAAAACCGCTGGCAAAAGGAAATAATTAAAAAATTTGTGGAAAAGGAAATGAAGCCAACCCGTTTGTGAGACTGATTAACATATAAACTTAGTAATTAATCTTAACATCCCTTGAACTGCGTGAAGTGAATTAAGTAAGATTGATTTACGTATGCCTCAAAGCATATTATCAGGTAAGATGATAATCAGATGACAAGTTCAATTCCCTTTATTAATTAATACAATAATTAAACTTAATATTACTTTTTTCCTTTGTTATGATTCATCAAATAATTACCTCATTTATATGAAAAAATAAATAAAATAATAATATTAATTAAACTATTACCTTCCGCATAATATTTGATTTTAGGATATCGGTTTGGAAATAATTTTAACTTTTAATTTTTACTATAAACTCTTAAAAATGATTTACATACAAAAATAAAAATATTTTCTTCATCCCATAGCTTATGAATACACAATAAATACACTTAATATAATTTATATAACAGCAGTCATAGGAGAAGTAAGAGTAACTTCTACTTCTGCTATTAATTTAGAAAAAAAAAAAAAGGCGAATAAAAATTCTTTTGTATTTTTTACCGCTGTATTCAAAAATAACATACATGTTTTTTCTTACGTCAGGAGTTTCTACAAATCGCAAAATCAAGATTTATAAAAAGTTGAAAAATTGTGAAAATATGATACAATAAACACTTTTTATTTTTACAATAAATTAATATAATATATTCACTTCTTTGGCTTATACCATACATTGTTATACCTAACCAGTTGATTGGCTGAAGAAGAGGGTGGAGGGGGATCGTTGACTAATTTTGAATGAAAATTGCTACAAAATAAGCCTAAATTCTATTATAGTAGTTACATTTTTAAATTAATTTATTTTTATTTATTTAATTAGTTTTTAAAGTTCATTGGAAACTACTTCCCCTCTTCACACACCCTTAATGACGAAGGATATAAAATAATTACAATTTTATTCCATGTGTCGAAGTTCCTTTCGACGACTACACTCTGCTTAGCTCTATATGCTGTGTAGGGTTCATCTCGGGGTAATATCCAGCAATAATCTGCCATCATACTTGTAGTCCATTTTCTTTGATATCTCCTTTCCATTTCTTTCATGTTCTGATGAAATACATCACTTACATATTCGCTAATGGTATCCATATTTTCCGGAAATTAGTCGTCATGTAAATTTGGGAAGTGAATTTTTAAATCAGGAACTAAATTTTTAAACTTAAATTTACATACTTTTCTAGCATGTTCTCCACCATTGGTTTGAAGTTCAGGTACGTCTTATTGAAGTACCACGACGAATTGGAACTGGTACGTCTGGACCATGAGGAACCGGACGTAAAATGGATGTCTTATTTGGATAGATGATTATTTTTCATTCCTCAAACTAAAACCGTGAACAACAGTAGAACAAAAATAATAATCACTGGTGTGATTTCGCGGATCTCGCCACATCATTGGAACTCCAAATCTTATCGCTTCTTATTCACCCTTTGACCATCGACTGACTCCTTCAGCACATATGTAGCACGTAGTGGGGCGCCCAAGTTTTGTCTTCAACTCCTGTTTTCACTCTAAATTACGCGAGGTACACTTGTCGAACGAAATTTTTTTTAAATTAAATTCTATAATAAGATGTTAGAAATATAGAAATTTATAACTTAATTCTGTGTTACTTTTTACCCAGTAATATTCCTAACATATTTATTTCCATTAAGAAAACAATAAAAATATTTGGATTTTTGAATAAATTTATTTATTAAAAATAGTTGAAATTAACAAAAATTACAATTTTTGAATGTTAAAATCGGCTTTGTAAAATGTCTGTTGATTATAAGAAAATTTATAATTACAACGCGATGACAGCAGTAATATTGGTGTTATACCTATGCGTTTTGTTCACGAGGGTGATAATTTACTGTGGTTCTGTTCGCTGAATTAATTAATGGAAGAAGCTGGTTTTACAAGATAATTATGAATTTACACAAGAAAATTAGTAAGTAATTATTTATGTGCCAAATAATGATTTGGCTTTACACACGTAATTTTATTAGTTTTAATATTAGAAGTGATTTTTAAAACTTTCTGTACAGTATGAATTTTACAAATATAATTTTCAGTAACGAAAACACGCGTATAAATAAATGGCAATGACGTTTGTAAGAGAACTTGTTTTCAAAACGGATGAAAACATTTACAGGAGAACCACTGTATTATATATTGCTTGTATTAAGTAATTTATTAAATATAAAATCCGTTATCGTTCCTGTAATTATAAAAATACTATAACCGACAAATAATTCAAAAATTTTTAAGTGCAGTGTGGAATTATATTTTTTTAAATATTTATAATTGTTATGTGAAAGATAATAACTCTTTAACTGTTTAGCCTCCGGAACTACCGTCAGGTATTACTCTAGAGGATGAATGAGGTAGATGTGTATGAATATGAATGAAGTGTAGTCTTGTACAATCTCAGGTCAACCACTCCTGAGAAGTGTGGTTAATTGAAATCCAACCACCAAAGAACACCGGTATCCACGATGTAGTATTCAAATGTGAAAGATAATGATGACAATTGTACTATTACAGTATTAATAAACTGATTATATCTTTTGGCGAAATAAAGGTACTATGAACTAAATAGTACTTAAATAAATTTAATTTAGTAGTAATTTTATTTTATTTAGTACTAATTTAATTCAGTACTTAAATAAATAGTACTCAATAAATATTTTAATACTGAGAATTAATGTAAATTAAAAACTTATAAATTATAATATAATTTATAACATTCTAATAAGCAGTATTTCTTCAATATTTCCGAAATAGGATGCAGAATTCAATAAAAATGAAATAAAATTTTATTGGTTAATAATAATAACAACACAAAAATACAGTAATGTTTTTTATTGTGCTTAAATTTTTTTTATCGGCTATATTGTATTCAAAACAATCCAGGACCTATAAACAGGATGTTATTAACACTAGGCTGGGCAATATTTATTACGAGGAAGAGATGAGGAATCAGATGATTATCTGAAGGGCTGTTACGATGAGATTATACGTTTCCGCTAATAGTTAAAATGTGATATCGAACTAAAAACAGGTCATTAAAATTTGCTAAGTAGGTGAAGTTCTATGAACTAATCAATAAAGTAATCAAGATCAATAATTAGTATAGCATTCATTAAAAAATAGTTTTTTTATATACAGAGTTTATCGAAGTTTTTCCGGAACTTCCGTAACTTATTCTACTTTTGAAAATAATGGAAAAGATTGTATAAACTATGTGCTTAATTGCATTGTTTGCGAGTTACGACTAGTGAAAGATTTCGCTCGGATTTCAGCTACTTCAGACAAATGAGGTCGTACTAAAATTTTAAGGGGCAGGATTAAAGATTTCTAATGACTTATGAGCTGAGAAATAGAATAAATAGGTCCAAAAACCATATTTGCAGTAGTTTTTGAGAAATCTGTGAAAACTAATAAATTTGGTTAAAAAAAAACCCCCGATTTTTATGTGTCACATACAATATTGTTAAATGGGTGATAAAAACATAACATTTATAACGAAACTAACTTAGATAAGTTGAATAAAAAAAAGTTAGAAAAATAGAAATTTTATTTAGAATTAATAAATTACTACATTTGTCATAAAAGTACTTATTTCATGTAAAAGAAAACAAAATCGTTTTTTTATGGTGATTTGTAAAAAATTTGTTAAACAATTGTAAAATAAAAATAAATTAATAAAAATTACTTTTTATTAAAAAGAAAAAAAAAATAAATTTTTTATTAATGTCAGAAATAGAACAAATTATTTTAAAAATTATTTCGAAGTTGACAGTAAAATAACAACTGATTAACAATGCGTAATACTGTATTAGTGTTGAAATAATTTTGTAAGGTACAATAAGTAAATCGGGTACTATGAACTGTACTGTCATTAGCGAAAGTGTTCCGTGAATTTTAGTTGGATCGTGATCGGTATGCCATTGAAGAAATGCCACACTTATTTAAAACAGAAGAATACGCTGAAATCTAATTCAATTTGGATGAGTGTAATGTTAATGCAACAACTGCTGTAGTAGAATATATATTTATTACATATTCTACTTTTCCTAATCGCAGGTTTCCAGATCCCATAAATATTAGCAGCAATTTTTGCAATCTTCCGGAAACAATATAACTGCCTAGTATTCACGTACCAGCTACGAAAAATCTGTCCACCACGACGCTTTCTTTGTTTCTTTGATTTATTCAACTTGTCTTACACCATTTTGTATAAATTTGTCTAAATATTTATGTGTTTATTACCCTTTTAACAAAGTTTTTTTACGTCAAACACAAAAAAAGGGTCATTTATCCCAGTTTATTTGTTTTCATCCCAGATTTCTTACAATCTTCTGCAGGTACGGTTCTGGAACGTATTTTATTTAATTTTTCAGGTTAAAAACCTTAAGAACTTATAATTATTCCCCTTAAATAAGTCGTAAAAATTTCAGTATGACCACATTGCACCGTGGTAGCTGAAATCCGAGCAAAATATTTCACTAGTCGTAACTAGCAAATCAAGCTTTTTCGGATATATATTTATATGAACTTTTTGCATTAGTTTGAGGAGTAGAATATGTAATAAGAATCCCGAGAGGGCTTCGTAATACATTCTGTATAATATATGAAGGGTTGCTTTGAATAAATTTCTTTTAGCAAAAGATTACTTCGATCGACAACAACAGGAAACTAATCACATATCGCTTTCATAATTGATTTCAAACTACTGTAAATCATATTTTGCAGTTTTACATGTAATAAATTTTATATTATTATCTATTTATTTTGCTGTACGTTTGTTCTACAATTCTTCAACTCGTTAGAACCAAAATGATAAAGTAATGAAAATAGTTCTGAAAAGAACTACAGAAGACTTGTTGCAGTCGAAAAACCTACAATCACTCAAGGAAAAGTATCAGATCATTTAATGAAGTAGACAACAAAATACGTATCGTCGTCTTCTCCCTGAGATTACATTACATATTATGATGATTATTTTAATTTAGATAACAATTGGGATTTATAGTATTTAAAAATATATTTATTATTTTATTATTATTGTTATTAATATTAAATACAAATCTTTAACAAACCAAATAGTTCGCAATTACACTGACTAGATAATATAGACTACATAAAAATAAATTAATTTAATACATTTTTTATTAAATAATCTAAAACGCCTTTTCAAGTTTCACGTACAGCGTTTCTATACAGTTTACACGATCTATAAATTTTCCACAAATTTCACCATTTATGTACTAATATTCATATTAGTAAGCATGAAAATGTGGTGTAGAGAAACAAAGAGTTATTATTCTCTGTAGTTGTTTTAAAGTAATGAAGCAATATCCGACTGACTGATCATATTATCAAAATATTTTGTTTCCTATTATTTCATCATTTATAATAACTAATAACAATGTAATTTATCCTTGAGCAAATACAAAAGAACCATTATGCATCCGACTACGCTGCTTGTATAATACATACGATAAGCTGTATGGGCTCTTAATTACGAGTTCCGATTTCCCAAGAATACAAAATGTGAAATTTAAATAAGCTTTTGTTACTAATTAACCTTACCTTACTATAGCAGGAATCTGAATGTAGTAATTTTGTTAAATTAAAAAGATTTATTCTCGTTCTTGGTTATTACATTCTTATTCATAAAATTGTATTACTAATATCAAATAAATAAACCGTTTCTTATATGGTTCCCTTGAAAGAAAAACAATTATAATATAGATCATTATGATATTACTAATGTACTTATATAGTCACATTATCCAAAAATATTACACGCTGTGGTACTTTACACGTGTTTTATGTAAGTGCATACAAGTATTTTCTAAACAATAATTTTTATTTAAGTATTGTAATCGCGAAAAAGTTCGATTTTCAGATTTCAAAGGAAATATCCATTTTGACCATCCCTGAATCCATTTTGATTAATTTCGGCGTGACGTCTATAGGTACGTATGTATGTATGTATTTCGAATAAGTCAAAAACGATTACCGATAGAATTTCGAAATTTTGGATTTAGGACTGTTGTAACACCTAGTTGTGCACCAAAAGTGTTTAAAAAAGCTTTTCTTAACTGCAATAATAAGCCGTCATTAAGAGTTTTTCAACGGTACATCATAAATGGTACTTATTTTCACTAGATTCAGAGTTATAACCAAATAAAATCTTAATTAATGAAATATTTAGATCATACAAGGGTACAATTTTCAAACACATCGGTTTGAAACCGACTTTTTTAAAAATATATTTAAATATATTGATTTATTAATAATTATTAACCTACGATTATAAAAAATGTTTAACGATACATAATAATTCAATAATAACAATTAAAATGTGTATAAAAATTTTATATACTTTTCATAAATAAAAAAAAAAAAAAGATGCGTAAAGTAATTTAATAGGTGTACAAGGAAGTCATGTGTGATCTACCTCAGATTTTTTAACAACGAATGTAGAAATAACCATTCCATATATATATA
>JAAAKQ030369689.1:0-14724 GCA_010016005.3 Zanna intricata
GTGTGAAAAATGCCATGCCTGACCGGGATTCGAACCCGGGACTTCCGGATGAAAAGCCGAGACGCTACCACTCGGCTGTCTAAATGTATTGAATTGCACAGTTACTACTTGTAAAATTTTTTTTTTAATTTTAAGAAAAATCTTTATTTTCTTGTCTTCCTGAGAACTTTCTGACTTTACCACATTACCTGTGTATTTCATACTTATCTTCATTCTAAATTTTAATTACTATTATTAATAATAAACAGTAATTATTTGTAACAGTATTCAATGTAATGTAATAGATAAAAAATACATTTTTTACACTTGATCACATCTGTGTCTGATCATTGTCTCTGTTTTATTGCTCTATTTAAAATTAATTCTGATAATTATGAATTAAAAGTTAATGAAGAATCTCTATGAATTAATCAAAATTTGTATGTGTACAATATTTGTTTTATCTGCTGATGTCCGTGTAAGACTTAAGAAACACTGAACCACTGAATTTGTTTGCCAAAGTTTTTTATTCACTGTTAAGGATAGTATTGGCCATAAAATATCAGGTGACTAACACTGGTTAAACAAAGCTATCTCATATCTTAAAGCATCATTGTTTTAATAATTTTAGTTGCTAACTAAATAATATAACTATAACATCTATATTGCTATCTGTTATGTAACAGATATTTTCAGGTTTCCTAGAGTGAAATTTATATAGTAGATTTAAATTTACTTTACTATTTTATTTATAAAGTTTTTCTAACTGTTTCCTGAAATAATAGTGATTTAATAGAAAATTTTATTGATAAACAGTTACTTAGGTATACGTAACAATTTTGTTTTGCAGCTAGTACTGTCTGAACTGTATGTGTGTCTAAAGGTATTTCAGCAGTTTACTAAAATAAATTCTATCTTTATATTATCTATATATTTCATAAAAAACCTAAGAAAAAAACCCCCCGTTATTTCAATGTGTGGCTGGTTATCACCTTAGTTTATTACTTTGAATTATGTCTATTTTTTTTTTATTTTTGTGCAGGATTATGTATGAGTGGAAAACTATTCATGATTGACCACTTTAATGATCTTGTAGATTGAGTTCTGTTTTAATCGGCCGCAATGATTTACATGATTGAAATCTGAGCATTATTTGCTGTTGTTGTTTACTTGAAATATTTAGGGTATGGTGGACCATACCCTATTGTAAATAAATTTTGACACTGAATGCTGTGTATAAAAATTAAAAATTTATAGGATTAAAAACTAAACCGATTCCCGTTATTGTAAACCTTTTTTTAATTTACAACTTTTCTCGATAATTGTGGCAAAAAAATTTGAACTGTGAAAAATAAAATTTGAAAAAAAATCAAACTAGAAAACATAAGTTTTCTAATAAATGGATTTTTTTCTAGATAAAGGGTAACTTAAGGAAAAATCTTTAACGAATGAAAATTGTTGGAAATGGATTTTAGTAAAAAAAAAAGTTGGAATTACATCAACTTTTGTTCTGTAGTTGTATGAAATGTTTATGGAATTTTGACTAAAAGTTCCTTTTTGGGTGTTAAATAAGAATCAACACCTGGAGAATCGCCAAATAATTTGGATCTTATAAATAATGGAAGTTAGTTATTGACTGTAGATGATTACAATATTATTAATGGAGGAAGTTAAAAATTATTGTTACTCATATGTTGTAAGAAAATCAAGTTTGTTGGAATGCAGCCAATAAAATTTCTAAATACAAGATAGAAGTGATTTTAAATAAGATTTCATAAATTGAGCATTGACGTGTTATTTTTTCACAATAGAACACAAAACCAGTATCTTTCTGATAGTGTGTCGTAATGATAAGTTCTTATATCATGCTAACTTATTTAACTTTATTATTGTATTTAGTGTTCTTTTCAGATTTTCAGTTTTCTTCTCTGTGATATGTCTCTACCACTTATTCCTCTTTTATAATGTCTGATATTTATGTGGTATTTTTATTAGTCTGGTATTTACATGCCTTAATAGTCTTGTTTCCTGGGTTTTTCATCCAGTTATTGTTTATTTTTAATTTCATTAATATCTGTTTTATTACATGTAATAGAATATACTTCATAAGCTATTGCTCACTATAATTTTATTTCTGTTGTTTTTATTTTGCTGTTAGATGTCTTTATAAGCATTGCAGTTCTACTTTGGGTATCAGAATAAATTTTGTAATGAATATTTTACATTGACCTTGTGTATTTTATTTGACATCTGTCCTTTGACTATATTGAAAAACTGTAAATATTTTTGAATTCTCCTATTCACTCTGTTGTTTGCTTTTCCCTCTGAGTAGACTTCAGAAGAAAGTCTTCTGCTTTTCTGTTGTAGTTTCATTAGTTTTGATGTCTATTACTTTGTCTTCAGATTTTCATTAAAACTTTTTTGTTTATTTTTTTAAACTAATACTTTGGTTAAGTTTTGAAAAATCAAGATTTTAAGTTCTTTTGTGTTTTTTTATCACCAGTGACAAACTACATACATTTTAGTTTTAACTGTTATCATTCTATATGTTATTTTTTTAGATGTTTCCATTATAACATTAATGGAAATTCATTTCGATAAAAACATTTTTTCTAATTCCAGTATATGTTCTAAAAATTGTTTTTCTTTGATCTGCCCTCACTTAGTTCACATTTTTCATATATCTCTTAAATTTGTTTCGCATTATAATACTTAAATCATAACAATTGCTATTTTAACCTTTACTATTGTAATAACTAGAAAAAAGGTTTTCATTAAAATGTATTTAAAGGTAAATTATTATTGAGAACAAAAATGTGGACATTGATTTTCTATTTTAAATTGGTTACATTTTTCATAATCTTTTTCTTTTTCTAATTATATTATTGACAGCTAATTTTTAAATACCTCCCAGTAAACTTTTGAATTTAGTTAATACATTTATGTATTATGTATATACTTTTTATTTTATTTGCTTTCAGCTTATAAAAACTACTTTTATGTTGCTTGTGGATGAAAGTTTGTGGGCTTTATCAGTAATGAATTACTTCATTAGTACTGTTATATGTTCTTACAACTGTTACTGTTTATTTATACTTACTTAATTTTGTAATTTTCTCCTCGGCTCTCTGGATATCTTCATTTCATTTGATATATTTATTCATCTGTTCTATAACTTTGATTTTTTGTTCAATTGTTGTTTAGTTTTTTGTATAATCAGTTTTAAAAGTTAAAGTTTCTATTCCACTGAGCATTAGTGTCCTTAAAAATACTTATTTTCTTTTCAAGTGTACAGCTCAGGATAATTATATTTATTTTTTTTAAGTATATAAATATGTCATGGATAATTATATCTGTTGCATATTTCTTTAGCTTTGCCTTCTGAAACTATATCTCTGTTTTGTAGATTTATTATTGGATGATCTGCCAACAGCACAGATTATTTTTTTATGATGTAGCTTCAAAAAATTCCCGGAATTTGTTTTACAGATTATGACAGTGAAGTTCATGCATGGACTAATGCTGTAAAAAATTTTTTTTCTTTTAGATTGGACCGTCTAAAATCACGTTGTACAGCTTTAGACTACTTTTTCGTTTTCTAAAATTTTTCATTCTTTCCCTGTGTTTTTTCTCTTCTCTATTTACTCCATTTTAATTTTTATTTTTCGGCTTTTCTGTAAATTTAGATACTGCTATTAATTTTGTAATGTGTTTCTATTTTCAATTATTTCTTCTGAGATATTTAATGCTATTAAATCTTTGTCAACATCTTTAAACCAATTTTTGTTTTCCTGGTTTTTAACGTACGTAACTGCTTAAGTATGTAATGTGACTGCTTATTTAGTCTATTCTCATCCATTTTGTGTAGATGTCCATAAAATTTAAGTCTTCTTTTTCTTATTGTAGTTTCTATTATTTCAAAATTTCTGTAAATGTTTTCTGAGCTATGTTTCCATTAATTCTAGTGCCATGACTTTTTCTTAACATTTTCTTCTCCATTTTAATTATGTTAATTTTTGAAAAATTTTGCAAATATTCCGCTCCGTATAAGGTTTCTGGTGGAAATGACTTCTCTAGTGTCTAATTTTCACATATTTTGAAAAGGATTTTTTGTTATATAAGTTCTTTTGTTAAATGAAAAGCCACTTGCATTTTTCTTACTCCAGTTTTCATTCCTTCTTTTTCCAAAACATTTGGTGTTATTAGTTCTCCCAGATATTTAAATTTATTTGTTCTTTTTATTATTTTCTGAAACTTTGATTATTTTGTTTATATTACTTTTAATGTTGTAAAACTATTCTGTCTTTTCAAAGGAAATTTGTAAACCTGTTTTATTTGCACATTTTTCTAATTCTTGGATTTTTATTCTTGTTCTTCGTTTTTAGCCAAAATTACTAAAGCATCTGCAAACCCAAGGATGTTTACCAGGATGAATTTTCCTCTAGTTCCTATTTTAACATTCCTGTGAATTTGTAGTTCTTCTAATCTTTTGTTCCATTCTGTGATTGATCTTTCTAATTCACAATTAAAGAGGGTCAGAGACAATTTGTCTCTTTGCCTTACTCTTGTTTTTATTTCAAAAGGGTTTGATAATTCTCCTAAAAATTTTATTTTTGAATGTATTTCTGTAAGTGTTTCTCTAATTATACATATTTACTGTTTTGTTATAAATTCTAAATTCTTTAAGTATTTTAAACAGAGAATTCCCTATGAATGGAGTTATACACTTTTTTTAAATCTACAATACTGTTATTAACTCTGGGTTTGCTATTTTTTGATACTGTATAATAGATTTTAAGTTAAAGATTTGTTCAGTACAGTTTTTTCCAGGACTTAATCCATTTTGATATTCTCTCCTTTTTTTCTTTTATTGGTTGTATTCTGTTTAATAAATTATTCAATAATATTTTATATGGTACTGATTAGAGGAAATTCCTCTTAAGATCTGTTTTATTTCCTTTCTTATGTAGCAGGTGTATTTTTTCATTCTTCTGGTCTTTAGGTATTTTCTCTGTTTCCCAGATTACTTTAAAGTAAAAAAAATCATTTATTGAAAAAAGTAATATAATTGCACATTGCACCTCTCAAAGTACTTCCCTTGAGCTTTAATACAATTTTCCATTTACCTTTCCCAGCCTTTGAAGTACTTGGAAAATTTTTCCTCTGTTATCTCTGACATTGCCTCTGATGTTAACTCTTTAATGGCTTCCAGAGTTTGAGAATGGTCCCCTTTCATTTTCTCATTAATTTTTGGAAATAAAAAAAATCATATGGGACCAAATCTGGTGAAAAGAGGTGTTCAAGGACTGTGGTGACCCTTTTGGCTAAAAACCGCTTGACAGTGATGACTGTGTGAAAGGGTGTGCTGTCATGGCGAAGCACCTACAACTGGTCTTGCCACAAATCGGGTCACTTTGTACAAACTCTTTCGTGCATTTAATAGTAAGAAGAATTAACTGTCTGACCCTGGGGAACCCATTCTTTGAGAACAATTCCACACGAGTCAGGAGAAACCATCGACATGCTGTGATTTTTGAAATCCTGGTATTTTCATCCATCGCTCATACTCTGTTTCTTCTCGGGATTCTCAGGATTGTACTTATAAATCAAAATTTCATCTCCTGTAATCATGCTTTGAAAGATGTCTGAATTCTCTAATTGTTCTTAATGAACATGTAAACAATTTTCTCCTGACAAGTTTTTTCTGGAATGATCTTTGCACACTTTGATCATCCCCAACTCTTGTGTGAGGATGAGGTGCACAGTCTTATTTAATTCCGGTGACTGCAGTAACATCTCTGACCATTAGATGACTGCTTGAGTTTGATGGCTTGTTCAATTTTTTGCACAAAAATATCACTTCAATCAATGAATTGGATGCGCCAAACATTCATCATCCTCTACTGAGGTTCTTCTCTTTCTTAACCTCGCCATCTGCTTGAAGAACAAATCTCTTTTCACAAGATGGTCTCCGTAAACAGGGTTCATCATTTCAAGGACTTCTGAGTTTGTTTTCCCTGCTTTTACAAGGAATTTCATCACAACTTGCTGCTCTTCAAAATCATGATCAATTACATTGCCACATTTGCAAAAGCTCTGTGTACAAAAACAGAGCTATACTCAACATGATGTTGTCAAGATAACTGACAGCAGTTGCATGACTGCGTGAAATTTTAACAATCACTGTGTCAGTGCTGCCATCGCACTCACAATAAAATGAGTCCATGAGCTTTATTGTCTTACCTCATATTTATGAAAGTTGAATGTATTAAAAAGTTTTATGTTATATTATTTTAAAACAGATTTTTGTTGGCAGCTATACAATTTATCTAATGAAAGTTTTTGCAAAAATTACTTGAACTGACTCTTGTAAAAGTACTTCAACTGTTTTTCACACTGATAATGACATCTGTCTCCTGGCATTTTTCTTTTCACAGTTGATTTCAAGCAAAGAAAAAAGTAAAAATCAGCTGACATCAAGTTAAGAAAGTATTGAGGATATTCTAAATGTGTTATGTCATATCATATAAGATACTTTTTAATGATAAATGTACACATAAGCTGGCCCATTGTCATGTAAAAATCCAAGTTGGTTGTTTTCCATTACTTTGAATCATTCCTTATAATTATATATTATCAATGATAAATGATATTATTTCAACTGAATGCACATATACATAAAGTCCACTTTCATGTTTAGGGATGTCAAAGTAATAGAGTACAATCCTTTATATGATCGTGTGATGGTTATGAAATATGCCTTTATTTTGATTAGTATCTATTAGTTTTATGTGAACTGTTTTATATGAGTTTTTAAAATATCATTAGGTTTAGTCACCTCAGATTACTAGAACTGATGCTTCAAATGAGTTAGATACATAATTAAAAAAAAAAAAAATTAATATTGAGAAAACGGCTACCGCTTGAAATCTTGTAAAATATAATATTTCCTTATAAAGCTGCATGATTGCATAATAGAGTGAAGTTTTGAATTGTTTTTGTGCTGTATAATGTGGATAATTTATGTTACTTCTACATTGATCTTGCCTTTTCTTATTTAATTTGTTTTGCATTTTTTTTACAATTAAACTGATTTTTAATGTTGTTTCTTTTTTACAGCATACAATGTTTGCAATACCATTGCTGATACTATTCTTCTGTACTGTGATAAAATTTTATCCATTTTTGTCATCTGTGTTGGGAACAGCAGAACCTACATTTGCCTTTACATCATCTGATGAATCAGCCAGTTCACAAGTTCCACCTGTACATGATAATTTAGCATGAAATGCTAAATTATTTAGAGACTTTTTTTTAATTTTAGTTTAATTATTATTACTATTACTATATTTTGTTGTTTTGTTTACTAATTTAAATGTTTAATGTTCATTCAGCTCACATATCGCATTTTATTATTTGTGTCATTTTGTATTATGTTGTTTAAATTAGAGTTATTAGTTAAAGCTTATTTTTTGTTGCCTTATTTTTTTTGATAAGTTTCTTTTTCAGCTGTATTAGGTGTAACCAATACTATTTTATATTTATTATTATGTATGTTTATTAGTGTTTACGTGATATATTTTACAACACCATTAATTTTTACACAAATATATCAAGTTCTATGTAAATACTGTAATATCATTAATGTTGTATAAAAAGTGCAAATAATTCTTTTTTTATGGATGCTCATTAACAATTATACTGCCAAAATGTAGTTCAGTGAATCAGTTACATAATTGTGGATAAATTAGAAAAGAAGAAAGATAAGAGAACCTGATAAAGAAGAAGGAAGTAGAAGGATTGTATGTAATATAAACATTTAAAAAAATGAAGTTAGAAAATAAACTGCAGCATACACTTAATGCACAAATTAATGTAATCTATAGTGATTTTGATGAAAATCAATGTTAAAATATGTATGAAAATAAAAAATGAATTTATATTTTTATTTTTCATACATATTTTAATTATATATATAAACTTCTGAAACATCTAAATTAAATATTTTTTTGTATTATTAATTAATAACAGTTTTTCATATATATTAAGGGTAAAAAAAAATCCCTAAAAGGAGATAAAAAAGCATGTCTATAACTATTAATGAAATTATGAATGGGTGGGGTAACAGTATGATTTATGTAATTCATTATTTCAACAATTACTTTCTTTTTTACAGTTGTTTCATCTTAAACATTTTTGTGTTAATTATGCAATTCTTATTATTGTATATTACTGTAAATTATTTTGTCTTAACAAGTGTGTATATATACTTTTCTGCTAAATATTTTTCCTAATTGCTACGTTATTGAGTTTAATTTTTCATTTATTGACTGTCTAAATTATGTAAATGCACTCTTACTTGTCTCTGTATATGTTCATTCAAAGGTGTGTTTCATTATGTGTGATTGCATACCCTTTTATATACATGTTCTCAAAACACATACCCTTCTGTACACATACAGATGGCATACAAGTAATGAAAAATTTTTTTACTTATATTTACAATTCTTTTCTTTTATTTACTTAAGCTAAGAAATGTCATCAGTATAAAGAATGGTTATGTGTAATATACAGAGTGAGCAACATAAAACTGAACCCATAACATAACTGCTACAGAATCTGTAAGTTATGTCGGAATGAAATTTTATGAATGACGGATAAATTAAATAAGAAAAACATAAAACGTAATTTAAATGTTGCATTTATTTACCTTATTGTTATAAAAGATGTTCAAAATGACCACCCTGGTTGTCCATGCACTTTTGTATTCAACTAATCATATCAAAAGTTGTCTTGACACAAAACATTGTCAGTTGTGTTGGTTTGTCATTGAATGTTCACCTTCAGTTGATCAATATTATGGGGAGTAGATGCATAAACTCTCTCCTTTTATGTAGCCTTTTATGTAAGTTATGTCGGAATGAAATTTTATGAATGACGGATAAATTAAATAAGAAAAACATAAAACGTAATTTAAATGTTGCATTTATTTACCTTATTGTTATAAAAGATGTTCAAAATGACCACCCTGGTTGTCCATGCACTTTTGTATTCAACTAATCATATCAAAAGTTGTCTTGACACAAAACATTGTCAGTTGTGTTGGTTTGTCATTGAATGTTCACCTTCAGTTGATCAATATTATGGGGAGTAGATGCATAAACTCTCTCCTTTTATGTAGCCCCAAAGGAAAAAATTGCAAGTAGACAACTCTGGGGAATGTGTAGGTCACCATCCTCTGCTGACAGCTAGTTAATTTGTGAAAGCTCATGAACGCGATTCATTGAAACATTTGATGTGTTGATCCATCTTGTTAGAAGAAGCTGTGTTCTTTTTCGTTATCAGTTAATTGCACATAGAATTCTTTGAAAATGGCACCTTCTGGACTTGCAGTAATTCTTTCAGTATCGGCAATGGCCTGCGGAATCATAGCAGAAGGTTGCCTATTTAATTTTGCATTTCAAACCGAACATGTTGTATGCCATTTTTTAATTAAATTGTGTTTGCTACTCTTTGCTGGAATACAGGCGTTCAGAAATTTTTCTATGAATACTTGATGCGATTCTTCAAACAATTCAGAATGAATGTAGGCCTCAACTATAGCAAACTTCTCCTGGACTCAATAAGACATTTTACACAAATATAACTGCACTCACAATTCTGCACTGCAACAAAATGTATACTTCACTGATATGTAACCACTTGACCAATGTCAGCAACAATCAGTTGTAACATATACCTCCACTAGTCGCGCTAGTCTTGTGAGTCTTTCATAAATAGTGTTGGGTAGTGGTTTCATTGTTGGTTTAGTTTTATTTTGCTCACTCTGTAAAATGCATTGTAATATTAAGTTGTATAGTAAGTGTATAAATAATGATTGTTGTATTTTTTCTCTCGACAGAAAATTACACACTATTTTAACAAAATATAGTGTTTTGGAATAATTTTTATATTTTCTAAGCATTAAAAGGTATTTTGATTATTTTTAATTTTTTTTTTAAAGGGAGGAATAAGAATTTAATTAGTATTACAGCAGTTGAATGATTTAAATTAGTTTTTCTATGATATACTACTGTTAAGGTATGTGGAAAAAAAATTTCTGTGATTTTTTTTTTTTTTAGTAGTGTTTATGTATCTATTATTGTAATAAATATAAGTACCGTGTGTATTTATATATTTACATAAATGTTTTTATCAAATCATTGTTTTCAGGGTATTTAATCATGTAAGACAACATCAGTCAGACCTCTAGTAAACTGTTGAAACAAATATAAATAAAAAGATATGCTAAACAGTTATGAAAATAAACAGTAAAGCAAGATCATAGTCAAAAACAATTTAAAAAAGTTTTATTTAAAATAAAATTAGATGGTCATTTATGGTGTTTCATTTATTTATTTATTTTCATTTTGTATACATTTTTCTCAGTGCCTACTAATGATATAATTTAACAGTAGAAATGGCTATCATCTAGTTTTAGATTTTAAGTAAAATTTTTGTAAAAAATTTTGAGTATAATATTATCCCTTCCTTCAATTGTCATTATTCAATTATTACTTCAGTAACTTATAATTGAATACAATTAACTAGAAAGTTATTAATCTCATTTTATATAATGATTTCATTTACATGAAAAATATCTGTTTCTTTATAAAAGTTGATAAAATCATTTTGTTTATTTTATTAGTTTAATGTTGGAACTTTTATATTATAATTTTGTTAAATATAGTGATTATATTTTCCGAAAGAAATGCAGAAATTTTCGGAAACCATTTAGATAAAAATATATATTTATGAAATAAAATAAGGTTCTAAAAAAGGTAGTCTTTTATTCAGTATATTTTCTAATATGAAATTTAGCAATCTGTTTTTAAGTTTGCTTTTAATTTAGCCATAAAAATCGTGAGCCACTTTCTAAGAGAATACCTGTTTAGTGTTTTTTTTTTTTTTTTTTAACAGTTGATGGATGATACCTTTACTTGGTGAAGATCCACAATAGGTAATTGGAAAATGAAAACAAAGTATGTTTTGTAATTTTCATAAGATTTATTTAAAAAATGACATTTTGATACATAATACTTTCCTCAGTTGTTAGGTACAGAATACATATTCTATATGTAAAATCTTACGAAAATACTGTGTATTGAAACATCTGTCATTTTTTAAAATAAATCTTATGAAAATGAAAAAAAAAACACATTTTGTTTCTATTTTCCAATTTTTTTTTAGATTCTTAATGTTACATTTACTGCCATACTTATCCCTATTTCAATGCATTCAGTAAATTTAATGATTGTTAAAAAATCATTTACATTGCCCTTTTATGAACTTGTGAATTGAAAATGTTAAAACATAGTGTCTAGTACAAATATAAATATATAAGTAAGTTACTGTCATTGCTGTTTGTTGTAAATTGATACATTTAATTATGCACTGTTGAAGAAATATTTTGTATATAAATTTTTAATAATTATTTTAAACAGAAATTTTTTGTTGTTACATTTTTGTTATAGTTATTTGTTTATGGAAGTACTGATTTTGTATCTCTTTTGTCGTATTTATTTGATTTTTTTTCCTGGTAAATAGATTAATAAAAAGGAAAAGTCTTGAAATAAAAATATTACTGGAGCAGGGTTCCCATCAATCTTATTTTTTATTTTTATTTTTTTACCATTGCTCTGCAATCCGATTTAATTGCTGTAATGTAATTCTTTCTGATTTTCTCTAATAACTTACATCATATATCAGCTCTCTTCAAAAAAAATAAAAGAAATAAATAAGGTATCAAATTTTATGTTTAGATGATTCTGTTTTGAATTTATGTTCAAAATCTCTATAGATGTTGAGATTAAAATTTCCTTATTTATCTGTCTGATGATTAGTGTAATTTCATTTATGTTGAAATTTAGTTGATGTAATCAAGAGAGTCTGTCTGTTTGTGGTATACCATTCTATCTCTTTTATTTTAACTTTTAGCTTCTTATCTTTTAAGGTTATCTAAAGCTATTGTTAAATCTTATTGTTTATTTCAATTAAACCATCGGCATTTACATGTATATATATGTAAGCAATTAAAATCCAGTCAAGTTGCTTTAAACTAACTGTAGAGATGGGAACATTTTTTTTTTTAATATAATAAATATGTAACATTTGAAAAAAGTTAGTTCATTATAATGAAGTTTGCATAGTCTCTTGTATATTTGAAGTTATTTTGAATTAATGTGAACAAAACAAAACATGGGTAATATTTCCAGCTTAAAATTATGAGTCATCCACATGATCATTTTCATTTATTTCATCCTGTTTATCATTTTTTATGCATACTTCATATTTTCTCTTGCATTCTGTATTTTATTATTCAGAACAATCTCAAAATTGCTCTATAAAACACAGTTATCTCCAACAAATCTCAATTTCAGTATTATGTAAATCAGAACTTGCTTTTACAAACTGTTGTATTAGCTAGATTAAAGTGAACAGCAATCTATTCATATCATAAAAATTTTACAAATAGTAACCAATAATATGTGTGAAGACTTGTTATAAGCAAAAATTGTATCAAGGAAAATGTTTATAAAATGCAGATAAAAGAGTAAATTAATAAAAGGCTCTTCTATAATAGATTGTTTTGTATATTTTTACCATTACAGAACTGTTGCAGAGCATAAAATGAGTCTGTAAAGTGTCATAATAGACTGAGGAAAGATAATTATCAGGATTTACCTCCTTAAGAATTATCTGAATTACAGTATTCCTCGATGTCTGGAGAAGACTAAATTTTATCTAACCTTTTGTCGACTCCATTTTTATTAAGAAACATAGTACAACATATTACAACATCATAATATAATGTACTTACACAACTTTTGTAATATCATGATAATAATTAGATTTTCGTATATGAAAGCTATTTTAATTTATATGTGAAACATAAAATTGACTATATCTGGGAGACTTTTCATTAATTTGATTTGCAATGAAATACTATTTTTACTCCATAAAGTATTGTAACGATTTTATTCAATATCTTCTTTTAATTTTAAGTCCTGTGTAAAATTAGGACTTTTTTCAAAAATCCTTGAAAGTTCTGTTATTTTTATTTTATGTTATTGTTATTATGTTGGTGGGATCCCTGGTAGAACTGTTTCAGTAATTAGATTTTTGCTTTTAATTTTGCAATAATTATTTTTATATGGGAAATATACTGTTTATTTTAGTAGTATCTACATTCAAAAGGTATGTTATATTAAATTGAGTATTTATTTCAGAACTAATGGTATCCCTTAAGTTTTCTGATTTTATTAAAGAGCATTGCTTTCATAGCAATCCAGATAAGTTCTTTGAATAATTAAACTATAAGTGATATTTCTTTTGTGAAATGCTGATTATATGAAACAAATCATTTTTAATCCGCTGTAGATGAATTATGGAACAGTTACATGTATAATATACAGTATATTTGTATATTGTATGCATGCACATTTAGGTTTTTAATAATTCCAGGTAACATCTATCTAATTTTATAGTTTACCATTTTTCCCAAACTATGTGAATTTCTTAATGATGTATAAACATTTTTACTATTAATTTCAACTTAAAGATTTTTTGTTTAGTTTTTGCTACATGTTGATGAATATTTTTTTGAAAGGATTAGGAATAATATGAAATCTAATTATAGATTGTTTTAAAATAATCTGTGCATAAAATAAAAAGTAGTTAAGATTATCAGTAAATGAAAAAAAGGTTTTAACAATTTTAAGCACATATTTACCGACTGTTAGATTTTTCTTTAAGCTTTTTTAGAACGATTATATTTTCTGTTTGTTAATAATAATATTAATTTCTCCTACATTATGAGAATTCTTTTTTTATTCAAGTTTTTTACAGGAATTATAAAAATCTTGTGAATGATGCAGGATCATTGGTTTTAAGATTATTCTTAAAGAAGATTTATCTTAAAAAAGAAACATATATATGTACACACACTGTGATGAAATATCTTTTTTCATATTTTCTTTATTTTCCTCCTTACAGCATATTCATTTACTTTTTTTCATTATTTATTGCACACATTTATTGCAATCAAAACAATTTATTAGGCTTCAATATTGAATAGTTATAAGCTGTTTGGAGAAGAATTTTTTTCTATATTGTTTTGGGAAGTTGTACAAAAAAATGTTTTCTTTTCTTTCTTTTTTTAATAACTTTAAAATATTCTGATATTATTTATTGCTGCAAGATATGTTAAATTTCAATAAACTCAAATTTTATACTTGTTTACCTTAACATTCTTGTCCAGTTGTATACTATTTATGGCCTTTTCACCAGAGTTTGTTATTTGCTATTATATCATTTAATAATACTATGGTGTTAATTATTTGGTCTTGTAGTGGTAATACATCGAAAAATGTTATATAATAATTTTCCTATCTCTTACATGTTTTTCAATTTTCCAGTTATCTATTTTTAAATCACCACAGTTCTTATTATGTGTTTTTTGATGTCACTGCTGAGAAGATTTAAAATTGTTTTGCATTTGATAAGTTCTATCCCAGAAAGAGTTAAAAGTGATTTTTTCACATTCCTATTTTATATATATATATATATATAAGTATTTTTTTAAATAAAGATTTGTAAATATACATGTGTAAATGAATACTCATGTATGCACGTATATGTGTAATGTGTATGTTCTTATTATTGAGTAGCTTGGTAGTCTATTTTGCTAACCACTTCCCTGTATAT
>JAAAKQ030369689.1:19267-33950 GCA_010016005.3 Zanna intricata
ATCATCTATTTTTTAAATTTGAGTTTCATTCTCGTTATCTTAAAAAACACATTTTTATTTAAAAAAAATTATTTTATAAAAACATTGTGATTTACACTTGTGTTGTTACTTTTCAGTATATTTATTGGTTACAATTACATTGCATCCTATTCTAAATCTACTTAAAAACTTTTCAAAAATAGTTTATAAATTTATTACCTTCTCTTTCTCATTACCATTCTCATCTCCCTCACTTGCATATTGCCATCGACCTAGAAATTCTTTTCTCTGTTAAGTGTCAGCCATTAATCAAAATAATATTTGTAATTTAATATTTTGGTATTGTTTTTTTTTATTGTAGGCCTGTTGTAGTTTTTTGTTGTTTTTTATAATTATCTACTGTAGGCTACGATGTATTTATTTTATTTTTACATTAACAATGTACAAAAGTTATTAATATTAATAATAATAATTATATTATTTAAATTGGGGAAAACAACTACCATACATACCAACTATTCCGGCATGAAGACAATTAAGCTTCCACCTCGACCAATAGGCACAGGCATAATACTATCAGTTTAGTACATAGTACTGTGAATTTCATCAGTCCATGCTTTTGGGTTTGAGTGGTTAGCATTAACCCATCTTTCATCTAACCAAACTATTTCATTAACATTTACAGTCACTTGCCTCAGAAAAATACTACATTCAGTGACAATCTTTCTTTCAAGTAAAATTTTCCTGCTATTAATTTTTTGTTACTGGAAGCCAATATTATGCAATACTTTAGTAAAGATGAGTATTTTCTGTAAAATAACTCAGCCTCAAAAGAGAAACTAATAATTTTTTTTGTGGTTTGGTATTCTTTCTTCAAGTAGTAGTTGTAAATATGAAGTCGAATGATATCAGCTGCAAACATACTTAAATCAGTTACTGGAGAATCTCTTGGTTGTTGTTTTCTTAATGCTGATAATTTGGATAAACCTTTCTGTGCAGTTAAAGACTTCTTTTAGTAATATTGGAAACTGTATTGCTACCAATTTTAAGAGCAGCAAAAAGTTAGAGAATGTATTGTTATCCTCTACATTCATTAACTTGAATTCATTCTCTAACATTTTGAGAAGGTTTAAGTTTTATTCTTTTTGATTCATTTCAAAAAAAAAAGTCTCTCACACTGCTGACCATTTCCTGCACTTGGCTACGAACCATTATGCCCCAACCAAAAACTGCTCAGTCATGAAGTCATTGGATCACAAAAATTCATAAAACCAACAGTTAGCTAATGGTTCTTGAATAATAATATGTACATTCTACTGTGTACAAAAATGCTGTGTAGAAAACATACAGTTGTATATACAGACTCATGGAATTACTGGCAGTAATAGTACTTAAAAGTACTGTTTTATATTATTGATGAAAATGCTGTACAAACGCAGGAAGAGTAAAATGCAATATAGAAGCTTTCCACACAGTAGCTAGTCAACAACTACAGTTGCTGAGAGCATGATAGTTCTTTCTAACAATGGAACATAGATTTTTACTTCTCTTGATTTCAATTTTTTTATAGATAGATACTTGGGTAATTTTTTTTAGCAGATTAAAATAATGGTGCCAGTGGAGAATAATTGTAACTAGTTACTAGTTGTTAGTTGTTTTTTCCATATGGCTTTTCGTTCTCTTAATTACTTCACTAAGTTGAGTATCTAGAGCATATTGCCCTTAATTTTCTTTTGAATTTAAGATTTTTGAGTATAAAAAATGAAATGTGGAATCTGTCAAAGTCTAGACTTCATGCCATATGTTTGGGTGTATTTAGTATGCTAACTGTGAAATTGCAATTTCCCATAAAAGAAACTGACATTTCATCAACTGTGACAAAAAACAATGATTTTTTATACCCTTATACTAAATCTTTAAGTATCTCATGAGTATCTTACAGCTTGTTTAAATATTTTCTTTTGTGCTGACCAGTAACTCAAACTTATATCAAATCTAATAATTAAAAATTAAAATGTGTTTACTCCTATTTTTAATAGAAATGTTTTTATCCCCCCATGCTCTGTTTTTCCCATAAATGTAAAAGATATATTTTTCTTATGTATTATGTTTTAGACTTATATCTGCCAACTCTGGTAAAGAAAAGAGTAATAATGTATTTTTCTCTTTCTTTTTATATCTTTTGCTTGATTATATTTTGATTGTATCTGTTTAATTTTGATGTTGATAAATGCTATTAGTATTAATACTACCTCTACTGAAAAGTCCATTGTATTTTCAGTATCTGTCTCGTGCACAAACCCAAGAAATTTATTTACAATTTTATTTGATTTAGTTTTACCTTGCTTATTTTGTGGATAACTGCCCAAAGATACTGTTATATTTTTTTTTTCAAAATATCGTCCTACAAAGTCATACCTGATCAGAATTTATAATTCTTTAGAGTTATTGATTTGTTGAGAAGAGCAATTATTATTCATCATTCATTTTTCACTTTTAGTTTGATTTTGAATTTTCTTGATCGTTAAAAATCACAATCGGTTCCATTTTTATAATAAATTTTGTATAAATGGTAAAAACATAATATTAATCAGCAAATGTAATATGGTAGCCATCTAGAATTTCATTAAAATAGATATTTATGCGTTTAATTTGTGCATAATAATTAATATTTCACTACTGGAAACCAGTAACAGTTTTTTAAGGAAATTTTAACTTTTTTTTTTTTATTAACAGGCACGTAAATTACTCTTTCTTCTAAAAACTTATATACTGTCATGCTGACTTCACTCAGTGAACTATTACACCTCTGGTTATGCCTTTGAATACTTTAGTCATAATTAATATGCATTATTCTTATTGCCTAAAAATCAAAACTAGAAGCATGATTCCTTACCATTTGTGTAACTTATCTTTCATGATATGCAGGGATAACAGTTATTCACATTCATACACATCATCCTCATTCATCCTCTGAAGTAATACCTTATGGTATTTCCAGAGGCTAAACAGATAAAGAGAGGGATAACAGTTAACAGATCATGTGTAGTGTTTTATGTAACAGTATATTTATAATAACGTGCATATTTTTGCTACTTCGTTTTGGTGTTGGCTTATACTTTACATTTTACGTGCTTACTTTTTCAACCTTACTTTTGCCTTCCCTGGAGAATTCTAGTTTTTTTTTTAGTTCCATGAGTTGGTAAGGCGATACAGTTTTTTTTTTTTTTTAACCACATTTACTACATTTAAAAAATATTTTCATATCTGAATTCTTTATTACTTAAATATTAAAGGTGTTACTTGATAACATTTTTTTTACTTATTGTCTATGTTTTCATTGTTTTTCACTAAATTAAATTTTTTTCCCATTTAAATTTTAATATTTTATTTATTTTTTTTTATTATATTTTCATTTAATATTTTTTTATTAAATTTTTTTGGGGTTTTTCTATATCCACTTGGTCCTGTTTTATTTTGGATGGTTGAAATTATAATTTTGTTTCAGAAATTGAAAAAACCTCAAAAAAATATATACTACATTAGAGTACCTCAATTAATTCATTTTTTACTTTATTTGATCAAGATATTTTTTGTATTTTAACACTTGGATTAAGGTGTAATTGAATATCTGATAAGATACCCAACATGTTTAAATTAAACCATATTTTTAGTTTGTTCATTTATTTGAATTTTACTAAACAAAACATTTTTAGGAAGGGACCAGTCAATCATATTACTTGCTGCAAGTTTTGGAAACGTAAAAAACATAGGTGCGCAGTGGTTTTATTAGTGCTGTATAAGATATTGTTGGGACTACTAATAGTACAATGTAGAGTATACCATCGATAACCAGAAGCCATTTGCTCTGTTGTGTTCATGTTATTAATAAAGGGAAACAAGATATGTTTGTCATACAGTGCATTTATTTGCATGCATGTGTACGAGTATTTTTGTTGATATTCCTCATGCCTCCCCATTAGTCCAGCAATCTATCTCCACCCTGCGCATCAACTGAGTGTTCTAAACCTTGATAATTATTAAATTAATTATTTATTCAGTAACTTTTTATTATTTTAATTCTATATATGAAGTACATTTCTAAAAATGGCTTAAAGGTTAATATTCTGATTAAAGATTACATTATATTTTATTATTTGCTTATATATATATATATAAAGTGTAATTTGTGTTCAAAATGATTAATTAATATGAAAGTGTGTACGTATGTATATAAGTGCATATATTTAAACTAACTTGTTTGTATGTGGCTTTTTAGTAAAATAGCCTATAATTAATAGATATATGATTCTTAATCTTGAATTTATTATTAAAAAAAGTTATTTTTATAAAAAGGTTATTCCTATTTAAAAAAAAGAAGTTATTTAGCTGGATTTTAT
Source organism: Zanna intricata (assembly GCA_010016005.3). NCBI lineage: Eukaryota > Metazoa > Arthropoda > Insecta > Hemiptera > Fulgoridae > Zanna > Zanna intricata. The sequence continues at coordinate 23,647 of JAAAKQ030369689.1, forward strand.
AAAATGTAAAATGTTTTCTATATAAAAAATGTGGAAATGTATTTGATTTTCAGTGGCACTGACATGTCAAATGTGCACCGTTAATTTTAGAAAGATTATTACATCATGGGTATAATTTTGTCTTTTATAACTTAAAATGAAGGGGTTTTCACATTAAATTTTTATTACTAAAATATGAATTGATCTTTAACCCTTTGAGTGAGAAAAATTATTTCTACCATATTAACAATACTATTTCCTAAAAAATGTAAACTATTAAAAGGTAATTGTTGATGTAATCCAAACCATTATTTGACTAAATAAAAACTTACAGTTTTAATTTTCCTAAAGATTTCTTTAAAAAATGTATAATTTTTATTTTTTTTTTTTGGATAACTTTTTTCCAAAAAGTTCTAGCTGTGTGCAGTTACCCATTCAGATCAGATGTTACATTGTACATCTAATTTTAATACAGTTTTGAAACGAATTTATAGAGTATAACTTTGATCATTTGCATTTATCTTCACTTTACATCCCTTTATATTCAGTAATTATTGTTTGATTAGTTACTGTAAAAGATACAATTTATTGTTTTCCTCAGGATTCAGGACAATAATTAATTGTACATAACATCTTTAATAATTTATATAGAGTATTTCATAAAGATTCTTAAATAATAAATAATTATAATCTAAACGTTCTACTACGTAAGTATATGGTTGATTTCAGGCCAGTCTTTAAAAAAAATATATATTAAAAGTATTAAAAAGAAAAAATACTCAAAATTGCTCACAAAAAAAATTTTTTAACTAGATTGTATTATTAAATAATTTCATTGATAATGCAGGAGAATTATCAAAGATAAATATGATTATGAAAAAAAACTAAAAGAATTATTACAGTAAAAAAAGAATGATAAATAAATAGACAATAAAAAATAATATTTTCCCTATGTTTAAATAAAAAGTAATAAATAGTAGAGTGACAATTTTACTTTATATTGACCAAATTGGATGTGGAAAGTTTGCTTAAATGTAGTCTAAACAACTTAAATTCCCACTTTTGACTTTACAATGTAAAATGGTGTTGTATCATTTTAATTACTTTATTTTTTTTAATAAAATCTATAAAAATACTCCTTTTGTAATTTTGTTTTTGTTTTATTTCGTTTATATTTACTATTATCCTTGATTCTCCTAATTATTGATTAAACATCAGAATACACATCTACTTTTCTAATTTTTTTTTTTAGATTTCTTGTGTATTTTTTTGGTATAATATCAGCATCATTTAGTATAGTTCAATTTTACTATAAATTAAAATTAAACAGAATTTTTAGTTTAATCTGATACTTGAGCCATTCAGTTTAAATAATTCAGAGATTATCATTAGAATTCATTACAAAAGTGTCTGAAGCAAGAGAGTCTTATCTACTGCCATACCTGGAGTTGGAATATTATTATCATATCCAATGCTCAAGGGGTTATTGTTAAATTATCAAAAAGTGATAAAAATTTATTGAGATTTACTGACATAAAAAATTCTATAATAGCTTACCTTTATATAATAAATTTATTAAAAAAAGTAAAGAAAAAATATTGAAAAAAAGATTGATTATTTACTAATGTATATATATATATATTTATTTATATACGTGTACATATTTTATAATTACTAATATTAAAAAAACAAAAAGTAAGATCCATTTTATTCTGTTACCTTTATAAATAATTGATTAAAACTATAATTTTGACATATTCTTTATTATGTATAGTTATTTCTGTAGAAAGTGTTTTAATGTAATTAAATATTTATATGGGTATATATTATTTAGTTCATAAGTTTGATAGATGTGTGTAATTCTTTAAGTATACTGTAGGTGTGTGTGTGTGTGTGTTTTTTGTAAATCTTTTTTATGTGCTAGTGTATTTTTCTCTTTTTTTTGAAAATTATGGTTAATTGTTAATTATAATTAATAATTTAACAGTTGAAAATGATTATATTTGAATCAGGTATTGATTTTTAAATTAATATATATATATATATATATATAATACACTAATTGTTGATTATTAAATTAATTTATTAAAATATTCTTTAGTGTGCAAGTGTTACAAGATCTGTACATTTTTTTATTTATTCGTATTTGTTTATAAATAATATTAACAAACTAATTTTTGTGTTATAAATATGTTTTAAAAAATTAATATAATTACTAACGACAAACAGACTGTTTCAGTTTTTTTTAAATTTGAAATGCATAATACAAAAATTAAATACGTGAGTATACAAATAATTGAATTTATTAAATTGGTATAGTAGTGACAGTTACTCTGCAGTACAGTGATTTTCAGTTTAATGAATTTCATTAGTAGCACATTGTTTTGATAGAATAATTCCATATATATCTTATGGCAGAATTTATAATAGCAGAATTCTCCTTTCAATAATATCTTTCTAGTATGTTTTCCACAAACTCTGCACTTACTAAAACTGTTGTTAAAAATAATTGTTTGTATGTGGTGATTTAAATATTTGATTAAAAAAAGTTATAGAAAAAAAGTATTTAAATTCATTGTTTAAAAATCAAATTAATAATTGAACATTTTCGTATCTATGAGCCATTTATTTTCTGAGTTAGTATTTGCTGTATTTTAATGTAAATGTTAATATTGTTTAAATTTTTGAAATTTATTGTAATAGTTGATTGATTTCTATTCACCAGAAATCACTATTTGCATGAAGAATATTTACTGGTTATTATGCCTTTAAACTTAGTTAAATACATTTTTGAATTTTGTCATGCTGTGCTTCAATATTTTCTTGTTTTTAGTACTTTGCACTTCTTAACATTTGAAGTTGTTTTGAGTATACACACTATTGTGTTATTTGCAGACTGGTTTTTGTGATTAACCTAATGTTTAAAGTAAATTTTTAAATAAGTGTTTTTTTTGTTTTTTTAAGAAATGTATTTGATTATAAATTTTCCAAAGAAACTTTAATTCCTAAATAAGTAATATATTTTAAATTTGAATAAATTAATAATTCATAAATAAGTATACCAGATGTATTAAAAGTGAGTTTCCCCCCTTTTTTTTTGTTTGTACATAAATTCATATCTTATGCAGTGAAATTGAGGATGCCATTAATCTTGTTAAGAAAGACAAGTCTCCTACTATTGTTACCAATATGAATATTTCCTGATATTTCTCATATCAGGAAAAATTCTTGAAACAATTGGACAAGATAGTATAGAGGTGCTCCATTCACTATACAGCAGCATGTGGGAAACTGCAGAGTGTCCTAAAGACGGGACAAGCTCCCTTTTGATTCCCTTGTACAAGAAGGGATCAAATGGGAATTGCTCTAATTCCTGTACAATTGCACTCATATTTCATGCCAGTAAAATATTGTTGTATATAATCAGTCAACATATTAAACCTTTTATACTTCACTTACCCACAGAACAGGCAGGATTTTGTTCAGGAAAAGGGAACAGATCCTAAATATAATACAAATAATTTAAAAATTGTGTAAGTTTGGTGTCCCTATTTTTATTTGTATTACAGGAAAGTTTTTGACTGTGTTATGTGGGAAAAGTTGTGGCAGGTATTGGCAGAATTTGGTGTTCCATTACACATACTAGTTTTACTAAATGACGGTCTATTTAGTAAGCACACTGGAGCTGTAAAGACACCTGGAGGCATAACTAAATTTTTCAGTCTCTAAAGGCATTTGGCAAGGCTATGTTCTCTTCCCACAAATGTACAATATATATGCGAAACATGCCATGAGAAAAGCGCTTGATGGTTGGAGGCATCATCTCACTTGGTGGAAAAATGATTAAAAATTTGTGGTTGCTGACAATACTACTTTTTTTGCTAAAACTGCAAATTTGGTGACTTACTAGCAAGAATCAAGGCCATAAGTCTAGCACATGGACTGGATATACATATCAACAAATCTAAACTATTGGTAATTGGTAGGAAGTTAATAAGTCCAACTCATAGGTTGGTTATGGAAAGGCTGTTCAGATGCAAGGGGTCGGGGGCTTTATTGAGACCAGGGAGGCCCTGATGGGGGGTCCATTTCCAGACCTAACTGGGGTGGGGGTGGGTAGTAGTTAATCTGCTGCCATGACACTGCACAGCGGCTGATGACATGCCCCTAATGGTGGCTCCAGTTCCAGTTGCTGCGTGAGAGTTAAATATAAAAAAAAAAAAAAAAAAAATGTTAGTTAAGGAAACTGGAGGAGTGCACAATTTCATCTATCTGAGCTCAACCACCTGTGAAAGTTCGGAAGAAAAGATTCAAAGGCAAATAAATTTAGGACAAGTTGCCTTGAAGAAGCTCACGGGGATCTGGCAGAATAGGCAATTGCATGAAATATGAAGGCTTGTTTAAATGCTTGTGTTTTCTGCCTTCTTGTATGGGTGTAAAGCTTGGACCCTCAAGGCCAGAGAAAAACAACATATTAATGCTCTTGAGTACGGTGTTGGTGTAGGATGCTGCAGGCACTAAGGATTGTAAAACAAATCAATGCATCAATTATATTAAAGAACTGAACATCTCAAAATTACTTTTTCCATATGTTAATCAGAAGATCATTCAGTTTTTTGGACATATTGTGAGAAGAGATGAAGAGAAATTCAAAAAAGCCATTGCAGAAGTCAAGATTGAGGGCGCTAGACCACAGGAAAGGACAGCAAACAGATGATTAGATCAATCAAGAAAGTCACCAGTTTATATGAGCTGAAAATTGTACAGGATGGCGACATGTAACCACGATGCTTAGCAATGAATAAATGATGTTAATAAACAGAGAACAGTTTATTGTATAGAATATTGAGTCTGCAGACTATTTATTAACCATATCATTAATTCTTTAGCAACCAAATAAAATGTTTCATAATATTCATAAACAAAAGAAGATGAAGTCTTTTCTTCTTTGCTTCATTCTGTACTAACATGGGTAATGATACATTGATTATAAATATTCTAAAATAATAATTACATAAGTAAACAATAATGTATGTAAATCTATATAAATATATTGTTAGAGTATATTCTGCCAATAAAAGTAACCCGACAGATGTTTTTATGGATCAATTGAACAAATATTTGTGCCAAACTATAAAATAAACAGTAAAAGAAATTTAAAAAGAAACTAAGTATATTATTTAATACAGTATTTAATAAAAATAAATAAATTAACTTAAACTGTGAGAATTATCTTAATAAAATAGAAAATGAGACAATGGGTATTGCATTTTCTGTGTTTTGTCATAATCATGTTTTCTTTTACAGTAATATTAGTTATATGTATGTATTTATTTATTGTATAATATATGTTGTTATGAGTATACTCAGCCAATAGAAGTAACCTAACAAATAGATGTTTTTATGGATCGATTGAACAAATCTTTGTGCCAAACTATAAAACAAACAATAACAGAAATTTAAAAAGAAACTAACTATATTCTGTAACTTCAATGCAGTATTTAATAAAAAAAAATAAATTAATTATAATGGAAATTATGAAAATTATCTTGATATTGTAGAAAATGAAAGGATGAGTGTAGCATTTTGTGTTTTGTCATACTCATGTTTCTCTTACAGTAATGTCAGTTTTCCCTATCTGTAATCATTACAAATATTTTTTAATATTGTAATTAGGCCTATATGTATAGTTTTTTATGTAATCTTTAAATGTATTTATAGTATGAATTTGTATGTAATGAATGATATGTTGTATACATTTTTATTTGATTTTACATTTTTATCATTTTTTATGGTAATTTAAGTTGATTTATCAGCAGAAAATTTGTATTAATATATCCTGATTGATTTATTTTGTGTAATTTATAATTACACATAAAATTGTCATAGAAAAATTACATGTTAATAAAATGTTTCCTAGTAAATTTATAACAATTTGGAAATTTAAAGAGAAAATTGTTAATTTTTGGGATTTTTAATGTCATATTTCATTTTATTTATTGAAATAGTGTAGTGGCTGCTGTATTTCTATTTTACTACCCATCCTTATCAATTTGATTTTATTGGTTTTTTCTTCCACATTTTGTTTGTTTAAAGAGAATCAAATTTACCTGGCTAAACATAATAAAACCCAATTTTTTTGTTGATAAATTTCATAAATTAATTATGTTTTTATTACTTGAAGTATATTCCTATGGTCACTTTTTACTATTTTTTCATGTTGTATCAGCCTGAAGGTTTGTTTGTTCTTACCTGTGCTGTGTTTAATTGCTACAAAGCATAGGCAGGATGAGAAGGATACGCTATGCCAAAAGAGGTAATTTCAAATTTCCTCCCTTTTTTTTTTTACACCCTCAAGGCAACTGGACCCGCCGTTAGGCATTATGAAGTTGCCATGGAGTGTCGTGGCAGCGGATTAACTACTACCCCCCCTCCAAGCAAAGCCTCTTGACTCCCCGCTTTTGGGGTGCTAAAGAGCCCCTCCTCCAGAGAGCTGCCCTTCCCGGCCCTAGCAATGAGGGTCAATGTACATTCCATACATCCGGCTCTCCTCCCCTGTGCGCGACCCTCTCACACCTCGAGGGGCTCCCATTTGTCATCAGAAGTACCTCAATCCAGAACACTCTTGAGTGTGCTCCAGACCTGGGCATCCTCAGCAAAATTGGGCTGCCTCTCTGGCCCTACACGTTGCCATGGTTCGACCCCTCATGGACCCACACATTCCCTCTGATACGCAAACGTCCAGTTGTGTCTTCACCATAGCATCTCCTAGGCATACTACATCCCACTACATATAACGATAGTCCATGTGCAGCAGAGATCTTTCTTCTGCACCATCCAGTACCCTCAGAATGCAGTATTACAGTCCCAAAGGGATTCATCATTCCCCCCTCACTATATATCCTACCTTATATGTAACATAATTGAAAATAAACATAACAACAATACATAGAAGACGTGATAGAAGATTTACAGAACAGGAAACATAATACGAATACAAAATGCAAATGTACAGTATGGGTCACTCCTCGGTCCCTTTTACTGAGCTTGGTAAACTGTCCTGTTGCCTCGTCCATATCTCGTCTAGCGTCACTGGTCATTCGCTTCCCTAAGCATATCCTCCAATTCCTTGGTGGTCATTATTCTTGATGCCGGCCTCCATGGTGCGAGTGATAGCGTCTTGGCCTTTCATCCAGAGGTACCGGGTTCGAATCCCTGTCAGGCATGGCATTTTTCATACACGCTACAATTCATTCATCTCATCCTCTGACGATATAACTTAACGGTGGTTCCAGAGGTTAAAAAAAAAAAAAAATTTATTCTTGATACCAGATTACTTACTTCTTCCCAGTTTCTTTTGCCCCTGAGCATGTGGGTCCACGGTGTTGTCGGGATTGAGCCACTCCAACCCTGTATATCCCTGAATATATTCCCAGTAGGCACACTTGTAAATTGTGTGCTCTGGTGTATCGATTTCAGTACAGTAGCCACACTCAGGAGACTCTCATTTTCCGAATCTATGCGGGTATGCCGCATAGTTTCCATGCACAGAGAGGAACTGAGTGAGGTAGTACCCCACCTCACCAAACCCCTTCTGGACCCATTGCCAGACTCTGGGTATGAGACTCCTTATCCAGGGTCCTTTATTGGTGTCTTCCCACCTGCTTTGCCACTCTCTATACAGTTTATCTATTGCTTCCCATACACTCATATATCCTCTTCAACTGCAGTCGGATCGGGGGACCCCAGCAATGACCTCTATTACATCGCGCCAAACCGTGCCATATGCAGAGGCTATCTTTATTGCTGCCAATCTTTCTAGAGAGGACAGTAATCTCTCGCTTCTGGCCCTCTCCAAGGGTTGCCGCCCACACCGAAACCGCATACATCAGCGTCGATGTGGCCACTGAGAGGATAAGTCGCCTCTTACTTGCCGAGGGTTCTTTGATGTTAGTCATAAAATTGCCTGGCTTCTTGAAAGAGTGGGGAGTTTCCTACCAAATTTCTTGGAGATTCTTTTGTAGGCCCTGCCCCATGGATTGTCTTTCAATTGTTCAACCAGCCTCTGCCAGGCATTTCACTTGTCCATCTTGATTGCTGTGCTCAACCTTAGTTTAGCCAGGTGACATTCTTCCCGGAGCCTGCCCTCCTGCTCTCCATTCTGGTTTCCCCTTCTCTCTCTTTGTCACTTTCTTCTTGCCGCTATCAGGATGGAGATTTCGTTGCTCCACCAATACACCCTCCGCTGTTGAGGTCTGTAGGGGGCATTTCCCTTTCGATAATTGTTGCTGCTACAACTTCCAGTTCTTCCGGACTTCTGTCTTTGGCACTGTTATCACCTCAACTATTTCTTTCATAATCCTAGCCAGCTGCTTTTCAGTTGGCTGCCACTTTGGCCTGGCGTTCTGCTGAGCTGGTCATTCACACAAGACAGTAAAGAATATCGCCTTGTGATCACTTCCCAGCTCATTCTCAATCACTGCGCATTCTGAGATCCAAATTATCTGTCGATCCGTTCCTTACCAGAAATTTACAATACTAATTGATACTTAATTATATAAATAGTATGTTATGTAATATATCATCACTATGTTAATATACTATCAATCATCAATGAGGTAGATGCTTGAGAAGAGTTATGCATTCATGAAAGACATTGTAATTAGTCAATGAGATTTATAAGATTCGAGTTATATGTATATGTTTACCATTAAAGTTTAAAGTATATTATTTTATTGTGTAATGGAATGAATAGGTAAAATATGTATTTTTCAGTTTTGGTCTGGGTAAGATTATAGTTACATTCTTTACAACCTGATGATTCTCATAACACCTAAAACCATTTCATACAGAGTATCATGAAAACTGATGGCTGTAAAATAAGGATAAATGCCAAGAATCAAAACCATGTTTACATAGATTATAGTTCATTAATGAAGCTAAGCAATACTGGTTGCAGTTTCACAGCTACTGTTCCATCCATCTGTTGTGAATAATGAACATAACACTCATTGAAACTAAAAAATGTTTTAAAAACAAAGTTTTTTAAATGTTTTATCTTTGTTTTAATATTTTAATTCTGCTAATTGGTAGGGATAAAATAACAGTTTGATTAAATATATACTGAATTTAATGATTTTTCTTTTGTTTTGTACTGTCATTACTCTAAAATGTGAAGAATTTTTTCTCAGGATTCTATTTTGGTGAGATAATTGTATAATAATATGTTATTATTGATATAAAATATAAAATTGTAATTATATATATATATATAATTATAAAATATATATAATATAAAATTGTGAAATAAACAAACTATGGTTCTTATTTGTTGAATAAATGTGGGTGCCACTTTGAAAGTTTCTTCTTATTAAAAGTAATGAACTAATTTACTTTTTTAAATGTTTGATTTATAATTTTTTATACAACCTTGATTGTTATGATTTTTAACTACATATAACTTAGAGATTCTTTAGTTTTAAGTCCTGAATTGAGCAAAATGACTGTAACTTACTCAGCATTTATCAGTAAACACAATACTATTCATATTGTACAGTAGTAGTTGACAGTTTATAGAGACTTGCTTCATCAGTGTTTTCGATGCAGAGAATTTATTCAATACTGACAACAGTGTTTAATGCTGCTATTCTACTATATGCAAGTTTTCTACTATTTTATCCTTGTAAATCATCAAGTTGTTTAGTATTCATGAAATCTGATTCACTGTTATTATTATCATCATCATGAACGATACAGTTAAAACTTTTTAGCCTGTTCTGTTACAATTATTTTACTTGACATTTACTCATACATTATTATACTTCATAAATTACATTCATTGTACAGTAAAATGTTTAGGTCTAGTTTGTTCATCTTCTATGCAGCCTATCCATTCGTGTTGTTCTAACTGCTTGGTAGTTCCATATGACTTTGTATCTAGTTATCAGCCATTCTTTTTATATGCTCTTTCTAGCTTGTTTTGTATTTACATATAACATCTATGATGTTTTGCCGTAACTTAATAAAATTGAATTATGATCTCTTTCCTTACTTTCCCTTTTGGTGCTCTTCTGGTAGCTCCCAATAGTCTATTAATCTCCCAGCTGCTCTAATAAGATGGCTAGTCTTTCTTTTGTTTATTATCTCCCAGATTTTCCATCTTCTTACTCTTTTACATAATCTAGAAAGGCTACATATATGGGTTGTTGTACTCTCTATGTTTCTGTATTATTTGGCTCCATATGAACGTACAGTCAGAACATGACCTGCCTTTCCTGAAGCCATTTTGTTCTTCTCCCAGTATAGGTTCTGCAATAATGCTCAAT
>JAAAKQ030369689.1:34050-47135 GCA_010016005.3 Zanna intricata
TACAGTCAGAACATGACCTGCCTTTCCTGAAGCCATTTTGTTCTTCTCCCAGTATAGGTTCTGCAATAATGCTCAATCTTTGTGTGATTATTCTCATACAGTTTGTAGCCAGAATTGAGGAGGCTAATTCCTCTATTTCGGATCTTTCTATTCAAGATAGTGGAATGTCATTTTATTCTGTAAGATTTCCAGTTGTCGTTTTTTGTAGGTATTTTAAATAGACTTATTTTTTCTTTTTCATTAGATTGGCCACATCATCATCCCAGAAGGGGGGCATTTTCTGTTATATTTCTTATGTGTTCTAATGGCCTCTAAAGCTGCTTCCTGTATAGTAGTCACTGCTTGAGCCCATTTCTGATTTATATTATCACTTGCAGATCTTATTACAAGATGTTTGTTTGGTCATTTTTTTATAAAAAATCTCTAATGTTTGATTCATCCTGGAGATTTACCTTGAACACATTATCTGTTGATTTCTCTTTTCCTTTGTAATTCCTATATACTTTTGAAGAATTACAAATGTTGTCACTAACAAAAGGTGGTTGCTTTGTATTTCATAACCTCTGTAAACTCTCGTGTCTTGTATACATGGAAATATATATTGTCTACCATTACATAATTAGTTATAGATCTACTTCCTCTTGCTGTACATGTGTATTGATGGATCTCTTTATGCAGGAAGAATGATTTTGTGTCTTTGGGGTTGTTCATTGCAGCAGAGTCTCTTAGACTTAGTGCATTGCTATTGATAACTTGTTCACCATATCTCCTATTATATCCTGTATTTCCACTTTGTCAATACAAGCATTAAGATTTCCTGCTATTACTAGGTAATCTGGTAATCCTTTTTATTAAGATGTAGCATACATGTTTAGAAGTTCTTTGTGTTGTCAGTTTTCCCCTTTTTCAGGTAAACTGCAATGACTGTTGTAAAGCCTAGACTTATTTTAATTTTTACACTTATAATCTTTTGTTCTGGAGGTCATAGGAGAAGATTCTGATTTTGAATCTTTTGTGTAGCACATTCCTACTGCTCTTTTTTCCACTCTACCCCATTACCACTATGTAATAGGATATAATCTATGATTTTCTTTGTACCTTTTTCCTTCTTTTTGATCTCACTAATGACTGTTATGTCTATCTTTGCCTGACCCAATTTCTTTTATTAGTATTTTTTTCGAGTCAATCCTCTAACATTCCAGGTTGCCAATTAAAATTTTCCCTTATTCCAAAATTCTTTATCTTTTTGTTTCCAATTTGTTTTCCATAAATCCATCTGATTATTATTTTTTACCATTGTTTTGAAAGTATAGTTATTTCACCCTTTCCCTTAAACCTGTTACTAGCAAATTGTAAGGTAAAACTTGTGATTGGGGTGTCACCTAAGAAAATCTGGACTTGCTTGGGATTCTATTCGGAAACCACCTCCTAGGCTTTTCTGTCCTCTCTATTGTTGAGAATTCCATTATGAATTCCTCTTCTCTTAAAGCATTATTGATGAATGATGAATCATTCATCAATAATGCTTTCATGGTTGACTGGGTTCATTGGATTTTGTTCACTCTAAGTATTTTTATTTCTCCAGAACTCTCCAACATACATTGACATGCCATTGGATCTAATATTGGGAGCCACCCCTGATGACTTCCAGTAACAGCAACAGGTCACTGTTACCAACATTCATAAAAGATCATCAATAACATTGTCTTATTACATATTCTTGTAACAAAAATATTTTTACTTTATTTTTTTTTTTTTTATTACTATGTTTAAATGTTGGTTTCCATTCTAAAGAAGTTGCATTGAAAATTTTTTTCGCAGAAGTTTTCCTGTAGCATCTAACGTTTGTCATGTTTTGTTAAGTACATTTCACGAAGAAACCAAATATTTTCAATTGGATTCATTTCATAATAGTTCAGTGCAGTTTTTAAAATGTTTTTTATTTTATTTCTTTCATTATGTTGTAAATTCTGATCTCAATATGAAAATGTAGTAAACTATAATTTTTGTTTTATTAATAAAACCAATTACATTTATAAAGAGCCCTGCATTTCTGCTTTCGTTATTTACAGTTTAAAGCTGAATTATGAAATGAATTGTAATGTTAAGCTTGATTGTAGAGTTAGATAGTAATAAAAATCTGTGGTAATTAAATAAGGTACAAATAAAATGTTGCTTATAAAAAAATCCTATATATATAAAGCTGCATGGGTTACTCACTGACTGACTGACATTAATTCTAACCCCTAAGGAGGCCTCGGAGCAAAAAATGTCAAGAAAACTTTTTGTAGGTGGTGCGCCGAAACCAACTGCAAAAATACAAAATCTTGAAATTTCCCTCCCAGGGAGGGGGGTTTACGTCCCCCCAAAATTTTAGCGCAACTAGAAGGAGGCGTCTGAGCGAAACGTTTCAGGGAAACTTTTTGTAAAGCCTCTAGAACTGTATAAGATTTGAGAAACATATTTCAGCCCACACCCCCTATTGGGCACAAGATTTCAAAAAAACCTGTTTTTTTACATTTTCGGCCGTCTTACCACTCCCCTAAAACTTTCCCGCAGTAGAATTCGATTTTGCTTTGTAGGTTTGATCTGGAATAGTGTGATTAACTACATACAAAACGTTCAAAAATTCTAGGGGGTCAGGAAAAACCTCAAAATTAAAGTTTTTCGTCATCAAGAGTGTGCAAGCATTTATACGACACGTGAGCCACTTTCTTTACTTATCTGTGACCTATGTTTTTTATTGGTGCCTCTCCTTCAGAAAACTCTAAAGTTTATTATATGTTTATATACTGATCAAGTGACTGGGGAAAAATTTGTGAAACGGGGGCTTTTTTGAAGACCTACTGATATTAGAAGGTATAGGGACACCTACTGCGCAAAATTGATTAGAATTCTATTGCTCAGTGTCCGTTGAACCCTCCGAAAATGTTAAACAAATTCAGGAACGGCCCCCTGTCCCAGGTAGGGGAGTTTAACTTTCCGAATAAGCATTGGAGCGAAAAAAACAAAAGATATTTCTTGTTGGGATCAAAGTAAACTAAGGGAGGGGCACGTGGTATACTTTATTTGAAACTTTAAATTCTTTGAAAACGTTATTAAAATTTGGGAATAGCCTCTCCGGGTAGGAGGGATTTCCCTTAATAAATAAGCATCGAAACGAAAAATCACAAGAGATATTTTTTGTTGTGGATAAAAGTATACTAAGCGGCCCATGTATATAAGTTTGATCAATGAACGTTTAGGAAAAAATAAAAAACCAATCTTTTCTGAGACCTAAAGTTTGAAAAGGCGATAATTATTGTTGCCAGATTATGCTGTAAGGTAACCTCAGATCGAATAATGATAAAAGGCCTTTTTATTCCTCGTTTAAAGAAACTTAAGGGAAAATAAGAAACCAAACTTTAGTACAATTTAAAGTTAGAAAAAAAGGATTTTCGTAAATATTTTACACATGCATAAATGGTAAGGGTGAGTTGATGTAGGTATGACATCCTGCCCTTTTAAAAATCTATAGTTAATAACGACAAACGACATTCTAGTGAACTTTAAATAATTGCTCCTGTTTACTATACGATTTTCTTACTCAACATTTGAAAAATCTCCAATAACTTTCATCACTAAACCTGTACATTAAGAAATTTAATACATCCCTGATCTATTTACCAGAAGTTGCGAGAAGTTCCGGCCTAGGACGCGAGTACATATATAGAATACATGATTTTGTTTTATGTATAAAAAAAAAAAAAGCTGTAATAACTATTGTTAATAATAAATAAATAATAGTGATTTACTGTATTTAAGATTATTTATCATTTCAACTACATTCCATTTGAGTAGGGCAGCTGAGTTATTATTTATTTACATTATACTTACTGTATAAATTTTTTTTAGTTTTAAATAATTAAAACAAAATATAACGGTTTGATAGCCAAGTGAAACAGCTGAATTTGATCACAGAATCTAATTTTTGATGTGTAGATTTATTACACTTTTTCTCATTGACTTAATAAGAAACTTGTGAAATAATAAAAAAAACTTGATAAGTTGTTTTGTACCTGTAATGAATATTCTCCTGTGGAATTTTTATTTATATTCTTACTCATATTTCTATAATAACAAGATTTACTAAGAAATTTGCTGAAGGAAATGGGATTTTTAACCGATGGTTTATTGAATATTCTTACTTCTGTTATTTTTAATACTACTGTATTACCATAAAAAATATTTAAAATAACGGGAGTAGTGCAAAACAGTTCTTAGTTGTACGGTATATATTTTCTCAGATAATGCTACATACAACCTTACTTCTTACAAATATATCTATAATTAGCAAACATATGTTGCTGGTTTTGATACAATTGTAAGTTTAGAAGGTTAATGTGGTTGTTACTAGAGTTATGAAAATACCTGAATTACTATTTTCATATATTTCTAATTTTAATAAGAAAAACTTATTGAAGTGACACCTGTATAATGAATATCATAATTACTTTATACTTTGACTGAAGACGAATGGTTATTCCATAGAGTAATGTATTATCGTCTAGATTTATGGAGCTACACACTTTTTAATACCTATAAAAATTATCTTTGTTACAATTAACAGAACTGTTAAATTATTTATTAATATGTAATTTTGAAAATTTGTTGTTTATTTATTTAATTTGTTTGACAATTATGTATAAAAATGAATATTTTAATACAGTATTATTCTTTTTATATATGTCTAATATGTTTTATTTAAGATGCTTATTGTGATTAGTGGTAGGCGGTAGGCAAATGCGAATAATGGTGTATTAGTTGTTAATTGTTTTATTTCAGTAAAAATTCTGAAAATTGGGTGTAATTAAGATTTTATTCTTTGAAAATATCCCAAGTATATGAAATTTTTAAGAACTATATTTTTATTACTAGAATTTTGGTATATTTTGCATCATTTGTTTTTTTTTTTATGTATTACATAAAAAAAAAAGCCTGAAGTTACATAATAAATTTGCAAATTTTTTCTCCTTTGTTTACTTTTATTTTTTAAAAAAAATGATTTTTCTTCTGTGAAGAATAATTTATTTGTTAATATTTATATGATTTATTTTTATTTATTATTGTTTTTTTATTACTGTTGTAAGTGTAGCTTTTGTTATATTCCCTTTAATTTGGATTTCTTGATGTATTTTGTATTTTCTTGTATTGTACTTACTTGCTCAGTGTTTTCTTTTCTTTTTTTGGTTTTTTTTTATGTTAAGTGCTAAATATTTCCATACTCGATTTTCTTTTGGAATTTTTTAGAATCTAAAATTTATTTAAGTATTTTAGAATAATTTACTATTTGGTTTTTCTGTTGTATACTATCTAATTTCTATTTATTTCTTAAATAAATAGTCATCAGATCCCTCATCAGTCTTTTTTTAAGTTTTGGGAAATACAGCTCTTTCTATAAAACCAACTGTTGATTAGCTTATTTAAAAGACTGCGATCACAGGTGGCTGGAGTATTAATGATATCATCAGGAATTCTGTCATTATAATAATTTATTTTTTGACATAATCTTATAATATTAAAATTGATATAAGTGTACTAATTGTTTTTATAATCATGAGAAAAGATTTCCCTAATGAATAGAGCACAGAGAGTAAGACATTGTCTTTTGGTAGAAAGGGCTACTTATATTTGTCAAAATTACAATAGTTTTGATGTAAGTAAAGCACATTGCAGCGAACAAATTGACTGTTATAAGCCGAATGTAAAATGGATTTCAAAGGTTATCTGATGTAGCGATATTTATATTTGGTTCAGTGAAAGTAGTGATGGAAAACCACTGTATGTCTCATTTTTCCGTAGTACAGTTAGCTGGTTTTAGGTGTGACTTGGATTTTATGTCAGATTGTTTACAGCCATTTCACAATATTGTACTAATAATGAAAAAACTAGGACAGCAGGACATAACATTACACACTGATTAATATTAATCCCAGTACTGATAAAAGTGTTATATCAATTTGCTAATCATGTGAATTATAATTAATTAAATTCTATTAGTTGCATACTTGTACTTGCTCAAAAGAGATCTTTCATGTCATGAATCTTCTACTATTGATGGAGAGTATGTCATAATAATTGATCCTGCTAGATAATTTTTTATTTTCAATTTTCTTTTTATCTTTTGAAACTTAATATTTATATTAAGTACTTCTTTTCATGCTTATTACCTGTAAAATTGTAAAGTATACTTTCCTCCAAAAAAAGCTGCTGAAAAATGTATAACTTATGTCATTTAAAAGGATGTGACCATACTTGTATTTCATTTAAATGTTATCACTCAACACCATTTGGGTGTTTTGATAACTGAAAATGGGAAAATTGCAGCTAACTTTCTGTAGGAAGAATTTGATAACTAATTTATAAAGTCTGATGGGTCATAGTTACCTCTAGTTAGTGTGTGTGTGCGCGTGCATGCATGCATGCATGCACGCGCACACACTGTGTGCATGCATGCATGCGTGCGTGCGTGTGTGTGTGTGTGTGTGAGCACACATGTGCGTGCATGTGTAATCAGTAATAATAAAAATCACTTTTACTGTTTTTTTGGTTCTTGTAATGTATGAGTGCTATTGTAGGTAGATCACTACTTCATTAAATATTATTACAAAAACTTTATTAAAAAATTAAAATAGAGAAGAAGCTTGTTTCATCTTTTAGGTCAGTTAATTAAATGGCCAGTTTCATTAACATAGATACAGAAATGAACAGCATCTCACAAAACATGAATGAAAATAGTCAAATGTGTAACTATATGTATAATATCCTATGTGTCAGGAATATGAGCTATTAATTAAGAATAGGTTGTTAAAATTATTGTTAAACTGTGTTTTTTTTTTTAAATTCATTGTATTAAAATTAATGCTATATGTTGCAGAAAGTGGCCTATAATAATTGATAAAAAAAATTGATCAATTTTTGTTTTTAAATCTGGTAAATAAAGTTGTGATATAAAGTTTGTATCTTACTCTGCTGTGGGATAACAAAGAAAATCATGTTTGGATTGGAATTAATATTGAACAGATGGGATGCTTTAAAAACAAAGTTGCATGTTGTGTCCGTCCTTCAGATTATCATGATTCATAAAAATCTTGTCCATTCTGTTGACTCGGTTAACTGTACACTATTCAATTTAGTTTTGTTAACTGTAGGATTCTTCAGGAAAATACATTTTATGCTTGTTTTCCTATTGAATTCCTTGTTGCTTCTAGTATTTATTTAGTATAAACTTATTAGGGTATTGTAAATTGTTGTAAGCTGATGATTACAAAGTTAATAAGTTGCTTGTAATTAAATAAAACTTTGATTACCATTGGCTTTCTGTACAATTAATATGTAACATGGAAAGCAACAAGTAATGTACAGTAACATGTTTGTTTTACAGCTGATTCCTTGCTATTATATTATGCAGCCTTGATCGATTGCAGTACATATTCTGTATATTATCTCATTTGCAAAATGTTTTTTTTTGCCACTGTTAATAAACCGCTAACAATTCAATTGGATAATAAAAAAGATCATGCAATAACTACTAGATTTCAGTTTCAAGTGTGAATAAAAGTCATTGGCCTAATTTCTACTAGGTTTTTTAATTTCAGTTCTGACATGAGTATAAATTTTTTACATGTTGTAAAAAATATTTATAGTTAGAAGTGTAATTATAATTATAATCACAGGATTTTAGTTATTAATAATTTTTACTATTTTGCCTTTTATTTATTTATTTTTTCTCATTTTATAAAGTTATTTGTTTGCGGGTTATGATTAGCAGGTGTGCTTAAATGTGTTTTTAAGTGCCTATTGTAGGAACCAAAGAATATTTTTTTTGTGTTCTACATTGTAAAATTTGTTTTACTTATATTAATCATGTGCAAGGGTATATGTAAAAATATTCAAAAGAAATTAACTTTTTATTTTTTTTTAAATAATGCAAAATATAATTATTTTTAATGCAGATATAAATATATGTATATTTATTTATTTTTATTTAATTATAGTTACCATACTTGATAATTTTTTAGTTTTGGCTCTCTTTTTTATTATTTTATATATATATATATATATATTTTTTTTAAATGATTATAATTGGAGTTTTAAGTGCATAATTATAAGCATATCATCTATAAGAAAGGAAATAATAATTACAGCATTAATTTCCAATTTTTATTCTCTTTTGTTTGCTTATGTAATGTTTAAACAGGCAACCATAAGCAGCCATAATTGTATCTTTTATCTAAAGATATGCCATTCTGATTAGTATAGTTTACTTTAAAGACAATATATGTGAGTTTGTTTATGCACATGTGCAAGTGTATGAATGTATTTATATAGTATATTTGCAGTTTTAACATTCATTTATTTTTTGTTTGTAATAAAAAAAATTAAAAAATTGGAATACAGTAAAAAAAAAAAAGTTATGTTAATATTTAGAAATAAATAGGATGATTGTATTTGCTGATTAATTGAACTGTTAAATTTGATTGTATTATTATATATATATATATACTAATACATATTATACAAATTAAATAAAGTAAGTCGCATTAAGTGTCTACATAGTACCTTTTGTTAAAAAATCTTTTAAACTAACATGTGTATAAGATTTGATTTCATTTAAAGGAATCTGTTACTATTATAATTATTTTGTAAAGAAGAATGAAAAAACTGTAAAAATAAATTAGAAAATTGTAACTATTGTACAGAATTGTAATTGTTGTGTCATATTTCTTTAATATTTATTAAATTGTATATTAATTAATTATAATTACCGTAAATATACATAATTATTCATATTATATATGATATATGACTGATGTATAAATTATTATTGTTCAGCTTTGCTTTTCGGATAGAAATGAATTTTGAATGACACTTCAAAATTATATTAATAATAAACAAGCACGAATATGAATTTTATGGTTATAAGTGCCATATTTATCATCAACAGTGCTTGTTGTAAAATGTGCAGTTTTGCTGTACAATTATTACCCTTTTATTTATCATTGTAATTTTTTTGATGGGTTAAACATCACTTATTACAGGTAATGTTAGATGTCAACTTAAGTATGATATAATGTAAAAACTGTGAGGTTTTATGTGTGTTGTATAATTTTTTTACGGGTTAGTTTTAAAATGAAATACTTATGAACATTTATTGTATCACACATATATTTTTATATGTGTGTGATATATATATCGATTGGAAAAGTATGTGTTGTATTGAATGGGTAGTATGAATAAATAAAGGAAAAAATATTGATTTTATTTTAATGTTCCCTCTCGTTTAACAGATATGTTATTTTTATTTTGCTGTTTATAGATAATTTTTTTTTTTTACTGATTTTTGAAGGTTTAAACTAACCAGAGAATGTTCTCGATCCAGAATGTTATTTTTTTGTTTATTTATGTTTAAGTCCTACTCATTTCAATGTAAATTTATTTTGATCATTAATTTTTTGGTTAGAACTTTCTTTGGTTCTTCTAAAGTAAAATTCCTTCAGATAGCATCCGTGGAAGATTTTTTAAAGAAACATCTTCCAAAATCTTTATTCAAAAACAGTACGGTCATGTAAATGATTTTGAAAAGTTTTCTTTTGTATTTCTTTGTAATTGTTGCTTAATTTTAGATTGTTATAGTGTAGTAATGTAGTGTAACCTGAATTCATTCTGTTATTCAAAGTATTTTAATTAAAACGTGAAAAAAGTATTACGCTGCATTCAATTCTTTTCTTATTCTAATATTTTTAATTCTGTTTTTTCTTGTCTTTCTGTTTATTAATGCAAAATTTAATTTCTCATTAAATTTGTATTGTCTGTATCTTTCTCCATTGTTTCTCTGGCATTGTCATTTTATTCTCATTGTAAGTATGGTATATTGATTTATTAATTACTATCAAGAATATGAGGCCTGGCTTTACCTAGTGAGCAACTCGCCCATCAGTTTGACTTTTGTGCAATCCCTAGATAAGAAACATAGTTTTAAGTCAGTTCTACGTGTACACAAATTTGTGGAGTTTTTTGCACACAAAAAACTCCGATGTATTAGAAAGTGTTGATATTGAAGTAGTGTAGCCGATCCTACTTCTCTACTTCCCCAGAAGGAATAAAGATAAGAAAAGAGTTGGGAAGAGGAGGTTAAAATCAACCTGTGCAGGGACTGTGTCTGATCAGGGTTGATGAGGGTGGATAAAATCACTGATGTCTATCATGACTTGTGAATTATTAGTTTATCACCAGCAAAAATCATTGCATTAACTTGGTGATTCAATCTTTCCATTGGTTGTCAAAATGGGGATAATAAGCGTTGCTGTGTTTAGCCACATTTTGTTTCAATCCACTCAGAGTTCTGAGTCTCCATTTATGAATATTTTATCATTCATTTGTGTTTTTTTTATAACAGTTTCTTTCCAAACTTAAGATCTCTACCTGACATATACCTATGTGTTCATATATATATATGAATACCATCATCAGTCTTATTATGCTTCCATTTTTTCATATTTGTGGTTACATCATACTCCTACCTCATATACATCGTGCTCCTTACATAACTGAAACTATGTTGTTTCTAACTTCCTGTTTTATTTTTAACTTATTCTGTTCAAGACCATTTTACAGATGTTAGTTAAATGATTCGGTGATGTTATTTGCCTGTACTTTTTGCATCTCTTTTTGCTTCTTGCCTTAAATAGTAATATTATGTTGCTTTTAAATCAGCTCCAAGGAAAACCTTTGTTATTCTAGATAGATTTGAAAATGAATACAGTCAGTGCATCGTTTGTGGTCCAGTAACTGTTACAATTTAATCTGATGTTGATATTTCTCCCTTATAGCTTCGACTATACTTTCAACGTCTTCCCAGAATAAGTCATTCACCTCTTGTTTTTACGAGTTATGCTTTTCCTTTAATTTCCTTATACCATCCTTTGTCTTTCATCCTCACTGCCACCTTGGTCTTGATTTTTTCCATCTTTCTATCATTCTTTAAGAAATGATATGTCATTCATATCATTGTTCAGATTCTAAGTTAATTCTTCATATACTTACTTTTTCTCAATCACTTCCTTATACTTCTTTTCCTTTTTATATTTCCTTGTCTTCCTTAATTTTACTTGGCCACCAGCTTCTGCAAGCTCTGATATATATATATATGGTTTGTCTACTTTTTTTGTTTCACCACATGTTTTTTTTCTAGATATTTATCTATACATTTTTTCAATAATTTCCACTAATAATTTTTTAAAGCAATTCAATTTTTTTTACCACTTCCTTTGAACATTTTTTACCTATAATTATCTTTTATTACTCAAATTCTCCTATAGTGAGGATCTTCATCATCACCAGGTTTCTATTTTACCTTTCTTTTTTTCTGCTTTTAGTCTTCCAAACTTTTACCTAGTCTGTGGCTTCCGTCTATGTGTACATGTATAATTTGATTGATCTTCAGCTTTTTTTATCTGTTTCTGTATGCCAATATATAATTAGTATGTTTTTGATTACTATCTGAACTATGTTGTGAAAATTATATTATCCACTTTCTTCTTTCTTGTTGAGGATTGATTTTGAATTCTTAGTTCATTATGTTAGTATAAATCTAATCTTTCTACTTTCTAATCTAAAGGTTTTTGTTCCTCATTCCTATTAACGTAATTAAAATATTCATAAAACCTTTTTATTTACCTTTTTATCCTTATGCACTGAGAAATTAAAATATCTGATATTAGAAAATAGTATTCTCTGCTTCCTCTTTCATTAGACTCTCACATTCATTTTTCTCTTGATTTGAGAATTCTATCTGCAGATCATGTTGCTATAAAATTTCTTTTTTAAACCTCAATAACACAGTTGTTGCCATATCTTTAATTTAATTAATCTCATCTGTTACCTTAATCCAAGGTACACCACAATGGCCACTTTTGTCTTCCCAAAATCCAGCACTTCCATAAAACTTTCTACCTTGCCTTTTCTGTTTTGTTTCACTTGAACTTAATCTGTAGAAATAATCTGGATTTGTTTTTTAATCCACATATTTTCAAAGGTTTTATTGTAAGTTAAAATTGAGTTTTAAATCCAATTTTGGCTTAATGGACTAAACATGGAATATAATAGTTTCACCAAGAACTCTAGTCATCACTTATGGAGTTCCTGTAGAGACTTCCTAGATGCTAAGGCAGAGATTGTTATTACTATATTCTATCTGAGCAGGCAATATCTTGCTCACCTCCTACAATAGACAAGGAGTTGAACCAAAAATTTAGAGTAGAATATGGGAGTACTAGGTTGTTATAATGCATTTCATTTTTATAAAATGCGATGAGGATTTCATACAAATTATTGTTTTCTTCTTTTAAGTAGAAACTCTTCTTTTGAGTAAAATAAAATGAATTTAATTTCATGTTATGTTGTAGTTTATATTTATGCTTTACTTTTTTTTTGTTGGTATGTCAAAGCAATTTAAGTCTGCCACCATTATAAGTATTTCAACTAAAATACTGTGATTCTGTAAAACATTTTTCAAAAAAAGGATTCATTTTCATTCACATTATTCTGTTGTTTTTAAACTTTAATGATACACTGGTGACAAAAAAATGGAAACTTTTGAATTCTGTCTGTGAACTTTCTAAACTATCATTGATTTTGTCAAACCTTTTTATGGTAAAATGCTGTTGGACTGTTTTCACTGCTCCATGATGACCGAGTGGCAAGGTTGCCTTTGCGTAAAGCAGTGCTGCCAACTGTACATGGCTGCCACTAGCCATTCCAAAAATTCTTGTTTTTTTTTTTGTCGCTTTTTGTTATTGTGTGGTAGTGCAAATCAGAAATAAGCAGGCAGCAATGTTCTTCTAGTCTTGGTATTTACATGAAGCTTAAAATTTAACATAGCAATAAAATTGGAAGTTGTTAATTTTATTTTACAATTTTATTTTTAATAAAACAATTCTTGTGATTTTTTTTTTATTGTTTAACCTTCAGAACCACCGTTAAGGTATATCTTCAGAGGATGAGATGAATGAATTGTAGCGTGTATGAAAAATGCCATGCCTGAC
>JAAAKQ030369690.1:0-25676 GCA_010016005.3 Zanna intricata
GCTCAAAAAAATACTTAAAATATTAATTCAGTAAAAATTTCATTAAAAAGATATGTTTCTTTAATAAAGTAATATACATGTTTCGTTTAGAGCACCGGCAACTTCATCCCAAAGTTTGTCGGCAATTTTCTTGTTATGATAATTCTTTTCTTTCATGTTCCATAAAATTGATCTTCTTTGGACTTCACAGATAAGTTCAGTGAAATCAGACAGCGAATATTTTCAACTGCAATACTAAATTCACAAAGTCCGTCAACCGATATTTGTTGTTCAACTTCTGAGAGCAAACTGTTTTACCAATTAGAGCGACAAGAGCGAACGGAACATAATTTTTGATCGCGTCACTAAATCGCTCCATTCGCGCGACGGTCGATTCAAACGCTCGTGTCGCTTACGTAGGACGTGGCCTATCTGTTTAATTTTTTCTGTGGATCACGACCCTTATCAGCTCGTCGTCTTGTTGGTTGTTAGATGAACATAAAGACCGAGACCCGGGTCGACTCTGGTTTCCTGTTTCAGGGGTTAGAGACAGGCAGGAATAAAAGATCCGAACCGATGGGCCGAGCTGTCTGTCGTGCCGGACGTATTGCTGGTCGGCGGGAAGGACCATTAGAGTGAACAAAAATATCCACCGAGCTGCGTTTATGTTTCACTGGGGTTCGGTCCTGGGGTGAAGAGAAAAAAATTACTAAAGCGATATTTGAAAGAAATATGTGTATATAATCAAATAAACAATTGATAGCTAAATTTATTAATTTGCAAAAGTGAAAAAAAAAATCATTGTTGAACTATCACTAACCTCATAAATTTGTAAAATTGTGATTTAAAATATTGGTATATTCGTGTTACAGAACTTCAAAAGAATAGTAGATATCTATGACAGTTTGACAGTTTATTTCCTTTATTTCATTTCGCTGTCAAAGCAGTAATAAATCTAAGGCAATCTAATGTACGTCTACACGTTCATATATGTTATCTTACATTTGAAATCTACACGCTCGTAAAATGTTTTAGACTCGTAAATTCTATTTCGCGAGTATTTTGCATTCCTTTTCTGTTAATTTATTATTTTCTAAATTTTGGCAACACAACTATTTAATACAACACTTTATTATAGTTTGTGATTAAAACCTATTTTTGAAATTACAATTTAATTTTATTTTGTAACTTCATCATTCATGTAATGAAATAAAAAATGAAAGTATAATTTATAATTTTCTAACTATAGTAATAAGCGATAAAAAATTATAAAGTGTATCATTCATTGAAAACAATTAAAATTAGCATTTGTATCATATTTTAGTGCCAAAAAATCAATCGTAATCGGAGTGTAGACCGTAAAATAAAACACTGTTCCTTTATGTGCCATAATGTCTATCGATCCAGTACGCATATTTGCGTAATTAAGCAAACCGTAATGAACATTCGCCAACAGTAAAAACAATCTGTAATAAATGAACTTTTTTCTTTTTTTAACCTCCGGAACCCCAGTTAAGTTATATCTTTGAGGATGAGATGAATCAACTGTAGCGTCTATGAAAAATGCATGCCCGACCAGGATTCGAACCCGGGACCTCCGGATGAAAGGCTGAGACGCTACCACTCGTACCACGGGGTCATGCAAATAATAAATGAATTAAAAGTAAACAACCTAAATTAACTATATTTATAAATTGCAATAATTTTCAATAAATATATATTTTTCTCTTAGATATATATATTTACCATTAATATTCCTTTATTTTTTATTAAATCTTATTACAAAAATATTTAAATTTTTTTATGAATTTAATTAATTTTTCGGGGAAAATAATAAAACTCTATGTAAAAAAAATACAATGGTTATTCCATCTTATTTTTGATAATAATATATATAAAAAAATGTAATAAAATTAAAATTTCCTAAATAGCAAATATGTTCATGATATAATTAAAAAATCTAGCGTTGTTATAGGTAAAAACCTTAACAGTGAAATCTTTAAATCCAACCCTAGTTTAGAAATATTTAAAATGTAAGTAAAGTTTCTAAAATTGTCGTACTTTATTTTCTTTCTCATATTTTGTTAGCTTGTTTAAGAAACGCTTGTTTACATCTTATAGCAATTTACAAAAATTTACAGAAAAACAAATTTTTTACAGAATAAAGTATATTGTTTGAAGTAAAACGAAACAGATGAACTATACTATTTTCCACGTTCTACCCCACTGTTCTTCACGTTTAGGAAACTCCATTATTTCCTAACCACATTGAAACGAGTGCTATTAAAAGCTGTGAAACAGATAAAAAAAACTGTATTAGGAATCATAATTTTAAAGGCAAGTGATTGTAAAATAACTTTAAATTAATATCAACCAGAAAATGTTAATGTATAGAAATTCTCTAACTGAAATTGCTTTTTTTGAATTATATCTTTAGGGGTTCTCTTACGTATATCTTTAATTATTTCCTGAACTGATTATCAACTCATTTTTTTATGAAAATACAATCATATATACATATATATATATATATATATATATATATATATATATATATATAAACATGTGTAATTTATTATAATTACATAAATAAATACTTCCAGGAAACTGAATACTGATGACGAAAATCACTTGACAAGTAATATCTGGTTTTTATTGTTGAAAATTAATTTATTATCATAATAAAAACAAAATTATCAAGTATTGATTAGGCATAATCACGCATTTAGATTTATTTTTACTTTTATGAATTGAAGAAATAAAAATCCCCTTGGGGGAATTAAAAATGTTTTGCTATTAAATATAGATATTAGATACTGGTTTATCTTTACTACGTTATTACTATACCAGGGTAAATTACATTTTTATCATATTATCCCAGTGACATGTAATAGTGTTTGTGATATACGTTTGGGTTTCCGTTTACATCAGTTATAATAACGAATATGATTAATGCTAACAAATTATAATTACTTATAAAAACATTATTAAATAATAAAGTATTACTTGACATTTAAGTTAATAGAAAACCGCAGATTTATCAAAAGTTCTATTTTTTAAACGGGAAGTACAGTGTGATAATAACCTTTTAAAAAGTTAAGTAGATACTATATTGATTTAAAATAAGCCTGTAGTTTTCTGTATTATTAACTTACATACTTATCTTAATGTGTGTAAATTTATCCGATTTACGTATTAATTTGAATAATTTAGAAATGAAAAAATCTCTTAACCAAGTGAAATTGGTGATTGATTTTATAATAAATATTTGAATAATTTATCTAACCCCTAAAAACATATTTTAGATATTTAATTAACCTTAAAGTTAAAATAAGACGGTATATCTAACGAATATGAAACTAAAAATAACGCTAAAAAAACAGTACAGTTATTCGTAGGAATAACAAAAAATCTCAACCAGGCTTGCTAGAAGTAGTAATGAACGAGGTGATTATTTTTCTTCTTTTTTTACTGATCTGAATATACCGTTAAACATCAGTAAGCAGAGTTATCGAAATGCAGGAGATTTTAATTCATACAGATGATATTTTACGTTAATCAACAGAGGGGGTCTACTCATAACATACACTCAACTATTTCTACTATAATAATGTAATTACGAGTACATAAATCACAGCCAGAAAAATGCCAGAGTGAAATAGTGTAAAACGATAAAATATTAACAAAGTGATGGCAAGAAATAATGCAAGACATAAATCAGATGGCATTTCTGTACTAAGAATGTGTGAACCTTTAAGTAGTATTTGAAAATATAATTCTCAATTATTTAAATGAATATATATATATATATATACGCAAACTGACCTAAATGAGATGAGTAGTATTCATAACATTTATTAAAATATAATTCCTTCACAATATGCATTATATTGAAAAATGCGATTTTGGTTGCATTATTGATACCTTTTTTATTTTTTGAATCGGAGGAATGCCATTAACGTACGTCACCACTGGGTCATCGTGAGGTGTGTCGGCCTCGGACCCAGGACGCTATCCGCCCCAGGCTAGCTAACAGACTAACAGGCTACGCCAAGATGTTGTTAGGCGTAATATGTCCTGCCCCCTACCGACTTGACCTCCCTCAACGCTCTCTCCGCTCCGAGACCGGACCCGCAATTAAGCATAACGCAGTCTCAGGGGGGAATGAATCCGACATCTTCGGAAAAAAAACTGCTTCTCCAATGCGTGGAATATCACGGAGTCTGCCTGCGACTCCATTTTCACTGTGCCTGCAAGAAAAATAAATAAAAAAGACTCACCCACTCATCACTCAAACTAAATCATCCACACAAAAATCATTCATACTGGTGTAATATGGATGTGTAAATGTTCTTGTATGTAAGTGCTCACGCCTCGGGATCAGGAGTCCCCGTACATCATCACCGTCTCCCAACCCCGGCAAAGGCGCACAACGGCTCATTAGAAGGCTGTTCCTCCCATTCGCTCTTCCGTTTTATTGTTTGTAGTCCCAATCCCCGTCATAGTGGGAAGGAGTCCCCGTGCTTCATCACTACATCCTATTTCCAAAAGCAAGAAACAAGATGCAGCTCCACAGAGAGCTGTCCTCTCACATGACTATCCCCAACATTTCAGCATCCATGTTTCTTCATCCATACTTTTCCTCCGAAGGACCATAGTTACATACCGCCTTATCTTTTCCTAATAATCTGAATTGCGTAACATGGTTGTCATGACGTTCTCCGTGGTTGCCTCCATAACTCGTAAAAGCTCCCTTTCATCAACCCAACGAGCGCAGTGAAAAAAGGTATGTTCGACATTATCAGTGTCCTCGCAATATAATCAGCTTGGCCATTGCTTCAAATTAAAACGATGTAAATATTCGTTAAAGGTCCCATGATCAGTGAGGATCTGGGACAGGTAAAAGTCCACCTCCTTATGTTTCTTCCCCAACCAGATGCCTAAAACAGGGATCAGGCGGCTGGTCAAAGCTGCCACTGATGCGATGTCCCACTTAGCATTATTGATACCTAAAGAATATAACCTTACTGCTCACCATATAACATTGTCATTTTTTGTAATAAGTTACACGCGTTGCCAAATGACGATAAAGAATATCAAGTCCAGTAATTACTAATTAATGATTGTAATCATTGTAATGATTGTAATCAAGTCCACTAATTAATGATTGTAATAATCAATGATTGACAACACGTCATTGTACCCAGTACAATATACAGATTATATCAAAAGATGCAATATCTTTTATATCAAAAGCCAAAAGATTTTGTATGTCCCGATTTTAAAAATATGTATTTCACAACATAAATGTATTACGAATCGCATTACTTTCATTCTCAAAAATATTTAAAATTTCACATACAAAGTTATTTATAACTTACATTTAAGTAAGTTAAGTTTAAAATTGGTTAAAATTTCTCCAGGTAATTTCTCCCCGTGACACGTTGTACTAGAATGAAAGGGCCTATTAATTGGTTATCGATCATGCCACATCAAACGTTCACTGAAAATCAACGCTGAAAATTTGTTACTTACAATGTGTGGATTTTCTTCAGACCAGCCATATGACTTTCGAGTGTAGGTTCTGCCATAACGCGTAAAAGTAGCTTCGTATGAAAATAGTGCAAACGGAATTAAATGATAATTATTAACAACCCATTAATAAAACTGCAGTCATCTGGCATGTCACCAAACTGAAGGTATTGTACATTCTGAACATGATAAGGACGCAGTAAATAAATATTTTATGTCTACCATACAGTAATTTGAGTCGTGTAGAAATTCTTCGCCTATTCATTGTAGAACTAAGCTGTACTATTTGAAGAGTGTTTTCCTTTCATCATGTATCGGTTGATGTTCAGTTGAAAAATTTACCGTTCTCACGAGGTTTTTAATAATTTAATGTTCTAAAAATATCTGTTTTTAATTTGTAAAAATTGATAACATTTTTCATTTAAGTTTTGTTCTGTTAATTTTTTATTATAAAAGTCGATTATTTTTTGTTTTTAGACTCTATTACATAAATTTTTTCAGAATTAAATTCTCTTTAAAAGTGTGATAATAAAATCTACGCATTTTTTAATCATTAACAATCTTAAAAAAAAACGTATTTTTCGTCACCGATTATTTTGTTTTTACGTTAGATATCATAAAAACCATGAGGAAGAGTCCTGTAGCCTATTTCATTGATTTTTCAGGTCATATATCAGGTCATAATTTCAGGTTATATATGCCTTCTATTTGCTGCACGATAACGATCAAGATTAGCTGAATTATTCCGCAACGCATTGCAGAGAGCCTTCTGTTACAGAAGTACTGCATCTATGATTCTAGTTTTCACTCAACCCTTAAGTGGCAAGTATTGGTCTGATACATAAAATTTATTTTACACATCAAACACAATAAGAAATAACAAGGAGTAATGTCTGAGGGTCTTGGGGACCAGGAGTGTAATGCTAAGTCTCGGATCCCATAGGCCCTATCCAGCGTCGAGCCAATGTTTTATTCCAGGCAGAGGGTATTCAAGACTCTAGGATACGCACTTTCAAATTGAGCAAATTCTATTCACGCGTAATTCACTGAGCCGAAGAGTTGGGTTAATTACAGGTGTATGCTTTAGAAATCGGATCATAAGTTTTGATATATTGTATATAACATACCTTCTGAGCATTAAAACATGGCGGGTTTTTATAATTAATTAATTTATGTAATTATATAAAAAATATATTACGTGTAATACATAAAAAAAATCTTAAATTTGACTGAAAAAGCAAAACACATTTTACCACTGCTTAAGTAGAGGAGAATACACTAGTTTTATATGTACAACAATTTAAACTGAAAGAAAAAAGTTGATAAAAAATGTTTATTTTCAACTTTTAAGTTTCAAGATGAATTTAGAGTTTTTTTGTACTGAGTAATCCTCACTTAAGCAGGATTAAAATTAATAATAAAATAATTATTTTGATATACGGCAACATAGACTTTTTAAAAATTAATAAAGGCATAGGTAAATTGATAAATCTTATATAACATGAAAGTTGAAATTTTTATAAAAATCCAGTTAACAAAATCCTTAATTCTCCTAACAGTGTAATTACATTCAATAAAATGTAGATTAATATTACTGTTTAATTCATATAACCATAATGTTTTCCAAGATAACAAACTTTTCATTAATTTTTTCCTAAATGCACTGTTTATGGGTTTGTGCCAAATTTCCCTAAACCATAGTATATTAATATACTATACGAAGAGGTGGGTTAATTACTTCATATTTTATAAAAAGTGTAATGTACAATACAACATCAAGTTAAGGAATTTAAATTTATATGCCATTTTAAAGCTTTTTTACATTTTTATAATTAGTAATACCAACAATTTAATGTGTATCCAGACACAGTTATTTTCAAAAACTTTTCTTTTTTACAAAGAAAATTTGTTGAAAATATTTGTGTAATATAGATTTTTGATATCATTTTTAATAAAGAATCAAAGGTGATAGGAAAAAGAGAAATAAAAATAAAGACACTGCAAGCAGTGTTAAAGAAAGATGTTGAAGATTGGGTGATTTATATGATCAAAGATGAAACGGTGTTAACAGAATAAAATAATGTTAATATATAACATAGAAAAATATACTGCATATAGGGCCGGATGTTTGGAATGCACATTGACCCTCAGTAGGGATAGGTGCTAGGGCCGGGAAGAGCAGCTGTCCGGAGGAGGGGCTCTTCGGCACCCCAGAAGCGGAAAGTCGAGGGGTCTAGATTAAAATCGGAGAGGCCCCAATGGGGGATCCAGTCTCTGGACTTGAGCTTGGGGGGTAGTAGTTAATCTGCTTCCTCGACACTTCACGGCGACTGCGTAATACTAAACTGCGGGTCCAGTTGCCTTGGGGGTGTATTAAAATAAGTTGGAGATCATGCAGTAAACTTTCAGGTTTAGTAATCTGCTACCAGAGAATTGTATAAAAGTTTGGGAGAAATTCGAGAGGAAGTCAGAGATTGGAATGTTAAAAAAAAATAATAATAATTTTAATTGTAGGGTGTGTAGCAAATATATTCAAATAAAACAAAATTAGCAATAACAGAAAAAAATTTAAATACTATCAAATCATCGCTATGAATGTTGATTCAAAAAATAAAAACCACACTACTATCAAATACATTGTCAAATCTTAAAGCTACTTAAAAAATTTATTCTCAAAAATAACAAGCAGACATTCTTGAAATATACCTATAAGTCACTTATATCATATAATGGATAAATTTTTAAACACTAGTATATATATATTATACTATTTTGTTTTATATTTTCATTTATAATCAAATCCAGACAATAACAATATAACAAAATCCAGACTGAAATATTTAATGTCTATGTTTAGTTAAAACAACATACTGTAGTGCTAAAGTTAGTGTTAACGTGAGAGGAGAAATACATAAAGAGCACTTTGTTTATTTTAATGAAATAATTACAACGAGCAATTTATTATCATTTATTTATATATTATTATTTTATTTCAGTGAAAATAGCAGAACAATTTAAATAAACCTTGGTATGTATGTGTGTGTTTGTGCGCGTGTGTATATGTGTGTATGTATATATGTGTGTGCATTATATACGTTGCGCGCGCGCGCAACGTATATAATGAACAAAATTTGATTGTGATTTTTCAACAAGTAGAAAAAAAATTAAGTTTTATAAAATAAATCAAACTTTAAGAAATAGATTCTTTTATTTATTTATTATTTTGTTTATCTTTCTTCTTGATCAGGGAATGTAACAGTGAGGCTCATTTCCCAACGACCTGACGACGGATCCTTTTGAACTTATTGAGACCAAAAATGTCAGTCGTATTTTCTAATTGATTAGCTACTGTTATACACCTTTCAGTAAATGGGAAATCAGTTAATATTATTTAAAAAAAGTGATAATAACTTTGTAGAAATATTTCATATTTGTTTTCATTTTAATGTAAGAAAATGGGAAATTTATTAATTTAATACCAAAAGTTGAATTACTGATTATTAAAATTTTAGATTATTATTGTTTACTAATTAATTATTATTGATTAATAATTGATAAATTATTGATTATTAAATCTTTTATTATTAAAAAATCAAATGTTTTAATAATAAAATTCTATCCCTCCCATAAAATATAACAAACTGGATAAAAAGAGAGCATAAATTGAGAAACTGTTGTATCCTTTCTTATCGTACAACTGTTGCAGAAAGAGACCATATTTATTTCAAAATCTGAATGAAAAGAACATGTGTGACACTTACATGAGCGAAGTATAGTCATCTAATTAATATTAGTAATTTATTAAATTAGATGAAATGAGATTAGTAATGCGATTGTAAATTACACGTAGTTTTATTTGTTGTTGATAAAACCCTTATACAGACTTATTGCCATCAATTCATTTGATAAAAGTGTTGTTCGTTTCTGATTGTACATCTTTCTGATCTGTTTGCCCTGGTTAACAATAAAGAATTTCACTGACTTCTTATCGGGTGCTTCTACTCTATCGGCACCTCTTTTTCTTTCTGTCCTATAAAATTTCTACATCTAGTTAGCTTGTTTCAAAAATTTATTTTTACACATGATAAAGGATAGACCTCCATTTATCTCGGTCGACGATAAATGATTGAGCAATATTTACTCGATACTACATTAACCGTACGAGGTTTTGATATTTTTTGGGTGTTAGATTTTTTTTATAAATTTATTTTATGTCAGCCTGTATTTATAATTATAAAAGCATCTCATTATAAAAAAAAATTGCTGACCAGAAGCAAAATTTTAATGCTAATCATTATTTATTATTCTAATTAAAATACCGAAACAAATTTACATAATTCTGTATTCAGAAATGGCTGATTTTTCAAGTTACGGACAATGAAAAATTTTCATTTTTTGCCCTTAAAATTAAAACAGTGCAGTTTTAAATTTACGTGAAAATAAATCATGATTATAAGTATGTGAAACTCAATTATTGAGTTTTACATAAACAATATTTAGTTATTTTTTTCTCGCTATTATAAATGAAATACTTAGTGAAAAAATGTAGTATTACATGATTAAAAAATAACAAAAAATATTGTTTTATCATGTTTTTGTAATTAAAAAAAAAATTCCAGAAAACAAATATATTATTATTAGCCTTAATTAATATACATATACCTGTATATATATATAGAAAAGAAAGTATTTACTTTTAGCAGATTTGAATAAATCTTTTACAGTAAATACATAAAAATGATATATATAATTTATTTTAAATAAAAACATAATACAAGAAAATAACCTAATTATTTGTTTATCTGTTTTAATTGATTTCATTACTGTTTCAGTAATGAATTGTTTTGCAGTAATCGGCGCTAAAATGACCAGTAGAAATACCGTATTCTACGGTATTTCACATGAGATGTTATTTTTATTCATAGTTATGTTTGGAACTGTAACATCGTGTTAATGTGTTGTTGGTTATTAATAATACGTTAAATTACAGTATAAAAATAAATAAAAGGAAGCTAATTATCAAAACCTGATTTTGGTATAAGTACTATAAGTAATAAGTATAAATATTTTACTTTTAAAAACTACACACATATTAAAAACAATGACATAATTTCTTTTATAAATTACAAATTTGAATTTTTATATATTAAAAATCTTAAATTTGTAATTATTTCATCTTTACTGTAAATGTAATACAACATGAGGTAACGTGGATTACCGTCTGCGATATTTTATCTAAAAAATTCCTATAAACAGTTATTTTTAAATTCTTATCGGAAAGTATGGAAAAAAAAACTATAGTTATTATAATATTAAAAAAAAATAAATTGTATAGTAATATCTACTCACAAACGAAATGACCTTCTAGACGGTTTTCTGCCTATAATAAATTTATTCTAATCGGAATATTATCTACATTTCCGGTAATTCCAAACAGTATTAAATGATGAATATAACATAATGAAGCTCTCCTAACACATAATTTATTATTTGAAAAAAATAAATATTAAAAAAAAATGAATTAATTTTTTTTTTATTACATAATGAATAAGTGGATATCTTCTCCAAAGTTGTTTAATTTCTCGAAGATGATGACTGTAATCTGACGATAGAATTATTGTCTTATCGATTTATTGTTTATCTTTTCTTCGAACCGATAGGCCATACGGAAGCCGGGTGGTAAAAAGTGTCAAGTTTACTTTTGCAAGGATATATTAAGGTGGTAGTAAATTTACCAAGGCAAACAGTTTACGAATGAGTTTTTAGAAAGAAGTCCGTTTGCCATCCAAGAAATCAGGTACAACCTAAGAGTGTTGCAGGATTGAATCTCATCGATAACTCGTCTTGGTGAAATATGAATTTGTAATGTTGATAAATAATTCGATCATATGATGTAAAAATGTAATTTTTTAAAATAATTATTTAGTTTCTTTAATAGCTTATTTCGTGAAATTTTTTTACTTGAATTTTAGTGCTTAATTTTGACAAAAATTCTGTTTCAACATAATTTTTCGAAATTATTGTATCTGTTATATATACTACTTTTTTTTTTATTGTTTAACCTCCGGAACCACCGTTAAGGTATATCTTCAGAGGATGAGATGAATGAATTATAGCGTGTGTGAAAAATGCCATGCCTGACTGACAGGGATTCGAACCTGGGACCTCCGGATGAAAGACCGAGACGCTACCACTCGGCCACGGAAGCCGGCTATATATACTACTTAATTACTATTTTCTTACTCTTTTAGCTTGTTTATTGTAGGAAATTTTTACAAGAATTTTTTAAATACAGAGTGATTCCATTTAGCACCGCAATCTCTCGGGTAATAATTCTATAGTCAAAAACAAGAAAAAAGTTTATATAAACATAGGTCAGAAAATACTTTCATTAGAGAGTTTTGGCTCACGAAACATTAAGTCCTGTTTTGATCCCTCTGTGAAATTAAACCGTACTAAAACTTGTTAGGTATAGATGTAGGACTAAATCTGGTGCTTTCTAATCTTTAAGGCTTCTAATCTAAAAAAAAAAAAAAAAAACGGATAAAAATGGTCCGAGACATTTAACTTCCTTAGGTTTTAAATAAAATGGTGTAAAACACGAAAAAGTTCTGTTGGAAAATACATTTTTTGGTGTGTAATAAAATAACTTTGTTAATTCACCAATAAACAAATAAAAATTTCTAATTAACGTTTTAGAAAATTTAATGCTGAGAACGTTGATATAAAAAACGTATAATTTTTAACTTTTGTATGTAAGTTGTTTTGTTTAAAATTGTATCACTTTAACGATCCAGTTTGTGTATTTTGTTTCTAATTAAAACTGAATTTCTCAAATTTATTTTTAATTTTAATAGATGTTGTTTTCACGAGTTTTTCAGAATTAAATTTTCTGCAAAATTAATTGAAAATTTTGTTTGTTTATTGTAAACTTTATTTGTTTTTTTGTAAATAACAAAGTTATTTTATTCTAAACCTAAAAAAAATGTATTTTCCGACCAAACGTTTTCATATTTAACCAGTTTTTCTTAAAACCCAGTAAAAAAGAAGTCCGGGACCACTTTTATCAACTTCATAAATAAAAACCCATAATGAAGCATTAAATTTACCCCTCAATTTGAAGCCAAGAATTTTAGTACTGTTTTATTTCATAGAAGGAATAGAAAGCACGGCTAAATGTTTTGCGAGCCGAAGATCGCTAAAAACCGTTAATCTGATCTATGTTTACATAAATTCTTTTCTCGTTTTTAGCTATAGAATCTAATCCTGAGAGATTACCATGCAGTTTGGAATCAGCCTGAATAAATACTTTGCAATTATTTTTTCTCATTATTTTTTCTATTTTATTTCACAATCATATGAGAAAACTATTTTTCTTGCCAAATTTTTACACTGTTTTACAAAACTTTATCAAAAAGCTTTTAATTTCCGATATTAAAATCATTTATTTTAAGTCCTTACGAAAAAAATTACATCTAAATTCCAGAATTTACCTCGATACCAAGATAGGTAGAAAATGTTTTACCGTCTATCACTAAAAAACAGAGCATTTCCCAACCTATTTATATGAAAATTTTCATTATTTACAAAGTGTAATTAATTACTTAAAACTTCTTGGATTCTCCAGTTTCTTTACTTACTCTTATTCACTGCATAATTCTACTATTATATAAACAAATAATATTATTTCAGTCACTGTATTCTTTACCACTACGCTGCTGAGAGATGCTTAACAGAAAAGCACAGTTAAAAAAACAAAATTTAATACCTAAGACATTGGGTATATTAATTCATCTAAATACAGAAATTAAAGATTGTCAAGATAAAACTATATTTATAAAAGAAATATGCAAAATAGAGGTTATTGTGAATGCAAACAAAAACGGAAACGCATATGCTGGACAGAAGAAGGAAAAACACAGCATAGTGAAAAAAATGAAAGAATTTTTGAGGTGAAAGAGGGGAAATCAGAGCAAAAGGAATTGAATATCATTGCTTGGTGCTCACAGGCCTGTTCAGAAGCAGTAATAAAAGAAGAAGATTAGTATCAGCTGATTTTGGTCGGCCACTTCTGAAGTCTGAATATTTTTATAGTTACTAATTTGTTCAGTGTTTCTTTACGTTTGTTTTTATTCTTTTGACTGTGTTTTGTGTTTTATTCAAGTTTGCGTTTCTGATTTAACTTAATACATTTTTAGGTTACATTAAGATAATATAACCTAGCGTTGCTAGGTTACATACGTTTTACATTTTTTACATTTTACATTGTGGTTGTTTACATTTGGATTTAGAATTATTTAGATAGTTGGCTAGGTTGTTTAAGCCATGAGTGAAGTAGAGTCCGTGGTAGGAAGACGGACAAGCCGGCGGAGAGGGCCGGGCTTTACGGACCCCCCCCATTTCTGAGGATGAAGTGTCAGTGGATGGATCAGGGCCTTCCACCCAGGTTATGTTAAACCCAACCATTGAGGATTTCCATAGGGCTCAGACGAAATCCTGTAGTTCGGACCCCCTGGCCTTGGAAGTTCAGGCGGAGTTTGAAAGTCTGTTTGCCTACGTGGGTAATCCGCGGAATGTGAGCAGAAATAGGCGCGGCAGGGTTATGCCCCGGTTGCAGTTTTTGCAGGAGACATTTGCCTCACTGACTAACTGGTATGAGAGTTTGGCCTCACGGCTGAAAGAGGCACAGGTTGTTGAGGCTCCCGCTCCACCCCAGGAACAGCAGAAGAGGAGGCCTGTTCGGAAAAAAAGTAGGGATAAATTTTTATAATCTGAAAGTTAAAAGACACATAGAAAACGCAATTAACTGTAAAGTTTTCTTGTTGATTTTAAGTAAATATTAGCTGTTATATTTGTATGAATTCCACCCCATCCTATTAAACTGATTTTATTTTGTTAAACATTTGGTAAACGAGTTACGAAAAAGGTTTCATTAATAATGTTTCTTGGGTTTCAAAAAGATGTATGTAAGCTAGAGTTTAAAAATAAATAAACTTAGAATTTAGTAAAAAATTGTCAGGCGTTAATAATATTTTTTTTCTTAATAATTAATTTGTATTTCATAAAGGTATAAAAAGCAATATTTAAAAAAAAAATTAATTTAATTGAATAATCTATTAATTAAACGAGTTTCTTAGAATATATTACAAACATGATTTCGGTTAAATCTGAAAAAAAACTGATTTTTATGAAAAGCACATTTCTTAAAGACTGAAAAGTAAAATATATTCTTATTACTTTATATAAATGTTAAGTACAATTCATAATAGAGGACGTAGTAAATATTGAATTCTTCCCTAAAAAAATCTTACAATTGCTGTACTATATTGAATTAAATAATAATAAAAAAGTAAATCGAAATAATTTCCTTTTTATTTAGGTCGTGTACTTAAGTTTTTATAATTAAAAATATTACCAAGGCTTGTAGTAGAAAGTTTAATGAATAGCAATTTACATTAGAATTTCTGTTAGGTGTTATTAAAAAAAGATTAATGCAGTGTAGAGTGTAAAGTTGCATGATGAATGGACGCTGTGCTTCGGTCGTGAATACAACCCGACCTCCAACCCAACATCCCCCGCATAAACCCGGCCCACCAGCTGATCTCTTCCTCCTTCAACTGCTAACGACCACCGCGTGCGCGACACTGGTTTCCACTTAAGTTCCATTTAATTATGAAGACAATTTATGCACAAATTTTCATTAAAAATAAATGCATTCATATTCACTCTTTTAAACATTAATTCCAGTATTATGCGAAAATTATATTTAAATCAAAAGGATACGAGCATAAATCTCTTTGAGAAAAAAAAATAGCTTAAAAATTCTTATTACAATGACATGAAAAAATATTTTTAAAATGTTTGAACAACTTCAAAAGCAGTGATACTGAGTATGAACATTTTTTCTTTTTTTTAGATTTCATGGCTTATTATTCGGATTTTTTACCTGTTAGAATATGAAAAATCAAAAATATTTATAACTAACGTCATAATTTATTATATAATTATTACCATGTTTGAAGTAAGATGTGTACACAACCGGTTTTCAAAATTGACTATAACCTCCATCTTTAAATTTTCTGGATATTAATTTTTTCTACATTTTAATAGTGTATGTTTATTTTTGATACCTTCAAAATGAAAATGGAAAAATAATATAGATACTGAACGCTAAATATACTTTGTAAAATTGAAATTACACGGACGATGAAACCATAATAATTTATAACGAGTAATCTTGCTTTTAAGTAATATTGATTTTGTATTTTCAAATTATATCCATTCATGTTACCTTTACGACAGGAAGTTAGGAGACTGCCATGAAATCTACTTTGATAACGTTGAAATTCCTGATGCAACTTGTATGAATTACATTGGCTTACATCTAAATCGACCTTTGAAATGGAGATATCATGTACTGGAAAATAAGAAATAGATTGTCCAGAAACTCAAACGTATATATTGGCTGATGGTTAGGTTTTTCAGCTGTCTTTCTCTAACAAGGTTCTTCTGCAAAAGACTTCTTGAAACAGGTATGGAAGTATGGGATTCAGCTATGTGGAATGATTAGTGACAGCAGCATTAAAGTGATGCTAAGGTTACAGACTAAGATGGCGACCTTGAGGAAAGCGACCGGAAGACCTTGGTGTCAGGAATTCTAATGTAGCCAGCAACCGGGTATCCCATATGTTCGGAGTGAGATTCACCCCAGCAACGGTTACGGTAATGGTGATCACATTAAACGATCGAAAAGGGTTTATATTTTGGATCTTAAAGATGGTCGTTGAAGATATTGTATTTTATTGATATTTCTTCCGGAGTTATTACTTATTCTTTTTTTATTATTATTCTAATAATATTATTGTCTGTTTATTATTGTTTATCTCATTATTATTATTGTCTCATTCGTTTATCTATCTCTGTTTATGAACTACTTGATAAAAATATCGCTTGCGAACTCAATGTGTCGAACACATATAACTTGTCAAATCTATAGATTTGACAAGTTAAAGAACCCAGAAACATTAATGCTTTTGATATAGTAAGTATTTTTAAAAATTTTAATTGTCAATATAAGAATGTTTATTAAAATGGCTAACTATAAACTTTTACTGTTTGTTTTAATGTCGGATCATCATTAGAAGGCCCTCTCTCATATGATATTTTAACATAATTATGGTTTCGTCAGGAGCCGATTGTAAATTTTGTTTAAAAAAAAATTAAGATTCTTTTCCTTGATTGTAAGTAAGCTAAACAAGCTATTTATAGTTCAGCTATCGATCATAACATCAGGTTAAAAATATCTGAAATAGTACCATTAATTTATCTTCAATTTCATAATTTTCATTTGTAACAAAGAGATTTTAAAACGAATACTTTTTGAGAACTTATATTTTGCTGCTGAGAGTTGTAAATGTATTAGAATATGCTGAAAAATATCGTTTCTTAAAGGAGAAATTAAAATAAATTACAAAGAAAAAAATTATTTTTCATTTATTTCATGAACTTTTAAACATATTTTATTCACAAAGGAATTTAGACATAAAAATTGTTAGTGTATATTATAAGCATTTATACATAAATATATTCAATATTTTTTCGAACATTATCTACTACATCATCAAGTAATTATTAATAAATAATTATTTAAATCGACCAGATACAAATTTTAACTATATGTTTTTTTGTTTTTTTAAAAAAAGAATAACTATGTTTTTAATTATACATTTTATTTATATTTTATAAAATAAAAATATATATCATTTGTACTGTATAAAATACAATATTGTATTTTATGAAAGTTGGTCTGTTGATGGTTTGGTTAAAGCTCTGAAAGGGCTAGAGATATAGATGAGTATTCTTTACTTTTACTGAACTGTGTCTGGTGTGGATTTAAATATTTATTTGTTAATATATATATATATATATATATATATATATATATTTATAGAGAGAGAAAGAGAGATTTTGGTTTCACTGATTGAAACGGTGGTAACACTGACTTCACTGTAATTCTCTGTACTCATAAGAGTACATGCGTGATCAAAGTATTATTTCATTATTTGTTTCTCTCTTAAGTTAATTTACAATATATGATTCGCTGTAACTCATCAAATATTATTCGTAAACAGTTATCAAAGTTTTCTATCAGAAAGAATGAAGCCTACTCAGATTATTAGCAAAATAAAATAGTATTTATTGTTGTTCAAATTGAAGTAAAATGAACGAGAACAGGGATTGTTTTAAAATTTATATTTAGATTTTATATTTGCGACTTACAGTAATTCAAGAATGCCTTTCATTTCAACGATCGACATGAGAATTGAATTATCGATAAAATAATTTGTGATAAACGATGATTCATCACTTTTAGAATTCCAAATTAATTGAACATAATCAGTAAATCTATAATTTTAGTCATAAAATTTTAAATTAAATGTTAAAAAATGAAATTACATTTTTTAAATTAAATTTCGGCGTGATTTTTTTCAGGATGAAGGGATGAGTAACGTGAATGTATTGGTAACGTGAAACATATTGGTTATAGAAACCATAATTAATCAATAAGAAGCATTGGCAATAAACGAAACGGCCAAACTTGTGTTAAGACAATTAAATAATTTTACACCATTAATCGTTTAAGAAACTGTGTAATGAATTAAATAAAATTTTTAAGTTTTTATAAATATATAACAGAGGAAATAAATCTTTCTTTAGAAAGATTAAGATAGCATGAATACATTATAAGAAAAAAAGCGGTATTATAGAAAAAAAAAAGTGAGAAAAGAATGTATGTAGCCTATCATATTTCTCTTTTAATATTTAAATAAAAGAAACAATAAATTAACTAAGACAGAATTGTACAATAACAATTCAGGAGTAAAATAAAAAAACAAAATTTTAAAATTCGCTCTCTTGGATTATAATCGTCAATAATAACGAGAAAGAATTAAAATTCCTTCCTAGGGAAAAAATTATTTAAAACTAAGAAGAATGAAATAAAAGTAATGAAATTCGATGGAAAGAAAAGTAGATAATGATGATTTAAACATTAGGATACAAAATCAACATTCGAGAACATGCAAAACTTTGTCAATTAGACAATAAAATTTCACTTATACAGATTTACCTAATTTATAGAGCGAAGTAATCAAGAAATTTTACGCAGAAAAGCCATTTGTTAGGATCAATTACATACAGTTTTATCCATTCAAAGAAATTCTTTAAATGTCTTTTTAGAAGGATATAACAGTTTGTAGAAATATAAAAATCTTAAAGGAAACGAAATAAACAAAGAATAGAGGTTTTTGAAATGCTGTATTGAAGAAGAATGTTAACAATGATAATACAGAATACGAATTGAAAAGATTTTAAGGTAAATTGATAGAATTTTATCGAAAGAACATGGTAGCTGATCCTTGGTAAGAAATTTAGTGTTTGTGACTCTAGATTTAAAAAGAAATTTACAGTGTAAAAAAAAAACTCAATTATTACGATGTATCAGATCGACAGCTTGAGTGAAAGAATTAGAAGGTACAATGAGGCTGACATTGGCGCAAACAAAAAGAAACTAACGATTGAAATGAAAGAAATTAAACGATTAATCATAAAATGGCTAATTTTATAAGTATTATAATAAAGAATAACCATATTTTTAAACCCTTTAATTCCACTGAATTTGTTAGAAAGTTGCTTTAATTTCCAATTCGTTTTTTAGTTTTTTAAGATTGTATAAAAAATATATCTAAAGTATTATAATATAAATATTATAAAATAAATGTAATATGTATATATATATATATATATATATATATATATATATATATCTAAAATTTCTGTTAAATTAATTTTTTAGGTTTATTTTAGGTGGTTTTATTTGAATTATATTACTATAATTTCATAAAAGAGTTTAAAAAATTATAATCCTGCAATGGAAAAAACTATTTTATAATGTTCTGTTTATATTTTGGATGTTATAGTGATTTAAAAGATTCACCTTAATAACGTGTTGTATTCTTTTTATTTTCTTATGTATACGATGCAATGTGTTCAAGTTGTTCATGTGTACATATTAGCTGATGACATACTAAAAGGCGATTCCAGGGATCAACTTCGTAAATGGATACCATGTCGCTGTACCTACTTAGCTGTTTGCTAGCCTAGGACAGCAGTGTTCCGGGTTCGAGCCCGACCCACTCCACGAAGACCCCGTGGGGCGTGGGTAAATGCATTCCTCAAC
The DNA here is from genome assembly GCA_010016005.3 of Zanna intricata. NCBI lineage: Eukaryota > Metazoa > Arthropoda > Insecta > Hemiptera > Fulgoridae > Zanna > Zanna intricata. The sequence goes on from JAAAKQ030369690.1 coordinate 19,751, forward strand.
CTCATCGTCAAAAAAAAACATTAGTGAACAGAAAGCAGCAGGAAGGATTCTTTAAATCCTAGTAAAAGTAACTTTTACTGTGATTTGACCTCAGATTTAGGCCACCATGTTATATAAATAAAAAATAGATAAATAAAGAAAAACCATTTTATAATATTAAAATTATTATTACTTTTATTTATACTAATTACTAAAATACAATTAATTAATATTTTAAGTGGTGTTGAAATAATCAAATACACTTTTTTTTTTTTTCATTTAAAATCACGTATAAACAGAATAAATGTTATTCAATAAAGAACTGAGCTTCCTCTCTACCATTTATTCTAATAAAGGAAAGAGGAAATCATTACATCACCTAACTATACTGAAAATAAAATAAAAAGAGATATATTGTTTCAGCGTTATCAGTGTACGTACTGAAATTTGAATAAAACTATAAAAAACTGCGATTAGCGTTCGGTTTTGAAAACAGAAAAAATTAGATTTATTAGAATATAATATTTACGACAGAATATTAAAGAAATTATTTTAGATCTATTAAAAAAGTCGTGTGAGATTACATCTTATTTGTATGAAAGCCTTTTCATTCTCTTTTCTCTGTACATAGTATCATAGAAAATAATTTTACTTTGTAAAATTAATTTTTTATGTAAAAAAATACTCGTAGTTTTTAAAACAAAAACACAAATTATCAATTACCATGTTTGTTAAAACTTATGTTATATTCCATTTGCATAAAAATAAACTTATAAATTAATATTTCGTGAGCAATTTCTGAGAATACGCTCTAGTAATCAAAATTTATTAATATAATCCTGTCATAAAAAAATGCTTCATATGATCTCTGCTACCAAGTTAAAATAATTCAATTTGAAAATATGAATTTATTGTAAACACTGTCAATCTGAAGTAACTAGAGGCATTCAAAATTTAATTAATAATTTTAATTCTATGAATTGTTCTTTTAACAATCAACAAAAATAAAATTAATGATACAAGTACAATTGCTTTAATAAACAAGTCTCGAGTAATTTATTACTTTTCTAGAAAATTAATAAAGCAAATTCAAATTCAGTTACTTTTGATTTGTTATCCTCATAAAGCAATCGTTTATCCGCCTTTTCTAAAACACAACAGGTATTTACTAAAGAAAAAAAAAGTCAAACTTTGTATTCCTAAATAAAACTACGTATCAGAGCGAATTTATTTATTAATATTTGTAAAACGTACTTTTTGTTTTAAGTAATGTGTTGTACGTACGGTACGACAAACAAAATAGTTTCTTACTTCTAATGTAGCATATGGTACAGAATTTCAAACATATAACCGTGTATAAATACGCACGATCTGTATCTAAAAATTACGTGTGTTCTTATACTGTGACTATAGACACACCATTATGTTATTTATTCCATAGAATGAGAAGAGGCTATCTTGTGGTAAATATTGCGTGTATTTCTATCCTCTGTGAAGTCACGCATTGAAAGAGAAGAGGATAAAAGGGAAAGAATAAACGTTTCCAAGAGCGCAGTAAGAGCGTTTCAGATAAATATTCTTTTCAATACTGGTCCCAATGGACTCTTATATTTTAACGTAAAAGAAAATCTTCCAACAAAATTACTGTGTTTTTATTTTCCTAGACACAAAATAAAAGATATAACGGTATATACTTAGTTTACCTTATCTATTAAGAATGAGTTATTGTATCTGAAAACGAGTAACAATATTATTTAAGTCTAATATCTACATGAAGTTACGCTCGTACGTATTGAAGAATGGAGAACGAAAAAAAAATTAGATGATAAACTAAAAACGAGGTAGAACATAATTTTTTTTTTTAATCAACGAAAATATTTGATGATTTTATTAAAAGGTATATTTATTTTATCGGTTTTCTTAATATATTAAATAAATATCTTAAACTATAACTTATTTTGTAATTTTTACAAAATTAGAAAGTATTTGTGTATGGTTCCATATTTGCTCATATGGAATGAAAAAAAAAAAACGTAATTAAAAAAGGTACAATTTTTGTTTTTGTAAGAAAAAAATTCTTCATTCCCAAGTTATAACATGTCACTATTAAAAAAAAAATTAATTCATCAGCTCACTTTTATCATCAACATTAGAAATTGTAAACTTTCTAAGATTTTCAGTTTTTAAAAATTTTCCTGGTCGACCAGGAATGGTTGACCTGAGATTGTACAAGACTACACTTCATTCACATTCATACATATCATCCTCTGAAGTAATACGTTACGGTAGTTCCGGAGGCTAAACAGAAAAATAGAATAATAATAATAATAGATAGATAATAAACTACTGTCTTTGAATGTTATATAAATTGACAGTAAGTATTAACACACTTACATTTTTGGATATCATGAAAATAATTTACGTGATTTACATCAAGGTAATTGTAAATATTCAAATTATTAGTAACCATGAATTATTAGTAACCAACTATTTTATATTAGGAAATACTGAAATTTGTATTTACACAGATTTATTATAATTTTTTTGTCCAAGAACAGTGATAAAAAGACTAAATAAAAAATGCAGAGAAAATAAAATATTTATTAATAATAGTTTGTGTTTTAATAAAATTAAAAAAAAAAAAACATATTTAAATAATTTCTCTAGTAGAAGTTCTCAAGAAGCCAAAGAACTTTTAATGAAAGAGAGTGAAGTTGATTGACTTTTTTTAAAATTATTCAAAAATAATTATATCAGTAATTGCGTTCACAAACTTGTGGATCATTATTTCACAAAAAAAAAAAAAATTCCCTAAGAAATATATGTAAAAAATAATAATTTTTTTCTTACGAAACGGTAAGCCTAAGAAATTCCTCACAAACTTTAGAACTATAATTATTAACCTAGGAATAAAATGCAGATGAATTTTAATTAAAATGGGGAAATTAATCTTCCAAAGAAACTTTTTTAATCCTTATTTTCTTACACTACTCAACCGTTAATTTTTCATTTTTCATGAATGATATTAAAAAATACAATACATGTTTGTTATTGAATAAGTATTTATTTATTTTATAAAAAGAATTATAACATTTTTGATGCAGCATTGAATAAAACATACAAAGTGGGTTCACATTCTTTAAGCAGCTCACATCAAAAAAAAAAAAAATTCAGTCTTATTAATTGTATCAGAAATTTATATTCAAAATATGCAATTCAAGTATAAAATAATTTTCGGTATATATCTAAAGATAAAGATTAATAATTTTACATATTTTATCATCAACCGGATACTAAAGTATACGAGATAAATTTCATAAACCATAAATTAAAAATAAACTTAATAATATTTACATAAAACGTTCCACTTACATTCTCGAATGGGAAAAAAAAGTGATTTAATTCTTTCTTTCATAGAACTGACACTCTTTATATTTATTTAGTCTAGCTCTCGTTGTTGTTACAGAAGACAGATTTTATTGAGGGCAAGTTATAAATCTTCCTAACAGAAGAAGCGATTAATGCTCTGAAAGCCATCAACTTCATTTCTCATTAGCATTTTTTTGTACTGCAGTTGATTCACGGAAAGTTCTAAATTAAACAAAAAAGAATTATGTAAAAGTATATTATTTGTTTTAAGTTTAACTACTTAAGTCAACAATAAGATTATAATATTAAACTTTCTCTTGTAACGTAAATCAGTTATTTAAGTAGGAATAAAATAAAGTTGAAAAAAATTTCTGATTTGAATTTTTTTTTGTTTAACCTCCGGAAACACCATTAAAGTATATCTTCAGAGGATGAGACGAATGAATTGTAGCGTGTGTGAAAAATGCCATGCAGACCGGGATTCGAACCCGGGACCTCTGGATGAAAGGCGACACGCTACCACTCCGCCACGGAGGCCGACGATTTGAATCGTTTAAACGTCTATTAACTGCAATTTTTTTTTTTTAGTTATATGTTGGTATTAATTATTAAATATATATATATATATATATACATTTTTAATCAATAAATACATTAATAAAGAAATTAATATTTTATAAAATTTGGTGATTCTTATCAAAATAATTATTTATTTTTAAAAATAAATATTTTTATCTTAATCAAAATAAATTTCAATTCATTCGAGAAATTGCGAATAAAATTGTTATTTATATATCAAGATTATATTTTGTTGGGCTTTTACGGATCTATAAGACAGGAATCTGATTTTCCATATAGATCCTCAGTCAGCTATATTTTCCCCAGATTATTAAGGATGGAGTGAGCATCTTCCCAAAACATCATAAATACTTGGTAGAAGAAGAAAAATCAAAATAAGGTAAAGTTCAGGTAATGAGGAAAGTGAGAATTGTATGACCTTTCCACACTGAGACATTTAAAAAGAACTAACAGCCACATTTATGGAACGGTCTTAGGCAGTGAAAATTCATCCAACTGTAATTGTTCAATAGATATAGAGATATCTTTATTCAGAATTGAAGAACTAGATCGATGATCAGCTGCTTTATGTAAACGGGTTTAAATATATGCTGTAACAGAAAAAGTTTACCTTCGGCTTTCAAAGTCGAAAAAAATACAACTATTTTAAAAATTACATAAGGCTTTCTTTTAGGAACTTTCATCCAACCACAATTTTATTTAAGTTAAATAACCTTTAAAAAGAAATATGAACTGTTCAGTCAGGACTTTAATAGAGAATCATTATGGATATTTTGTAAATAAGCTACATGCCTATAATTTAATATTAATTATTTAAGGACTATTCTTATTTTGATGGACGAACAGCAAAATATTATTAATTTCTGCCGTAAGTTACCTAGAGATTGCAATTTATCATGAGATAAAACTAGACCAAAAAATAAATGATTTATTCTTCTAAAACTGAACAAAAAACCTTATGTCAATCTATAATGAAATTTTTCATTAACACAAGAGTACTTCAAAGATGCAAGATTAATAGCTCTAAATAAATGGCTAAAAAAACGTTTACTGTATTAATTATTTAAGTTCACATAACAAACAACTCTGTTAGTTTCATCTATAAAATCATACATTTTTAAAACAATAAAATATAACATAATACAAATATTATAAACAAAGAGCCTATTTTTCAACTTTAAAAATTAATAATAATGAGAAAAAATTTAATAATTTGTATTAATCAAGTTTGTTATAAATGAGTTCAAAAATATAAAGTACGTTTACAAATGCAGGTGCGGTCAGGCATGGCATACATTTGAGTTAGGGCTACAGCTCAGTGTTTTCTGTGTTATGATTTCATGTAATCGGTTTTAACTGATAACCTAAGCGTTAGATAAATGATTCACCAAAACATTTCTGACAGTTTACGCAAGCTAATGAACCTGTTTGGTGTAATTGACGAGCAGGGATTTATTAAGACATTGAATTATAATTACTAATGCATATCATTATAATTATCTAAAACTATCTACTGAAATTACCGAATTTGACTAAATAGTAACTGGAAAATACCATGTTTTGTTATATTTAAAGCTTTAATTATCATTTCCTTATTATTAATTATCAACAATATAAATAATAAAATGTGGTAAAGAAAGTTTTAGAATATAATGCTTATATATTGAGAGTGGAGGAGTCTGATTAAACATCTCGATGAACTAGATCTTCATTAAGAACTAATTACTTCAATTTCTAAAACAAAGAAAAACTTTAATTGCAATATCTGTTTCATTAAGCTGGTAAACATAAAATAGCTGATCACTCGAAAATTTCTTCATCGATATTATCGACAGCCTTATTTTTATTTTTAGTGCTTTTGGTGTCAACAGTTTTTTCGTTCTTTTAACGTCTTCTAATTTTTAATCTTACAATGGGGCGATGTAAGCAACCTGGTCTCAAGAATCATGAAGTCCAAAGAAGAAGAGGGCAGACTTAGGGAGGAGAATAACCGACGACA